>OMLF01007031.1:4316-22089 GCA_900302615.1 Holocentrus rufus | reverse complement strand
GGAGTGGAGGGTGAGCAAGGAAGGCAGGAGAGCTCATTATAGTTCCCCTGTCCTCCTTTCTTTTGTGCAGAAAATGACAGTCTCACTGTGAATATTCTATACTTTATTATATTCTATACCAAACAAACTCAAATTCAAAACTTAGATTTTATAACTGTAAATGTACCAATATAACTATAAAAATAAATATAGTGCAGTATTTTTATTTTACTTCTGCATTTTTAATGACTCTACACACATATGGATATCAACACTGCCAGTCAATATGCATGAGTTGATACATTTTGTAATTTTTTTTTCTTGGTCTGTCAGAGAGACAGTGTGGATGGATCAATTCTCAGTGTAAAAAGGCAGCTGTAGCATTTATAGTCTAGCTGAGCACCACTTCAGCTCACACTTGACCACTGAGTCATTTCCCTCTGTAAAAGCGTATGATATTACAGCACCATACACTGAAAAACAGAGACAGAAACAGAGACAATTTAGAGTGAAGGGCTTCCATGTTTGAATAGTGTCAAGTAGGCTGTCATGGAGGCTCTCCTGAAACACTAGTTATAGAATCTTGCATTGAATCAATTAAACTGACTTAATCATATCAGAAGAAAAGAATGATGAAAAAGAAAGACTAAAGAATGAAGGAAAAGTGATTGTTCAAGGCAAGAAGCTTTCGTGTTGTCATTTTTAATATAATGCTCTACATTTTACATGAACTCTGGTCCATAACACATTAACAACTGAGAGCAGTTTCATAACAATTTCACTGAATATCCATAAAAAGATTTATTCTGCCCACCAGCTTTCAGTATTGTGCACTTTGAGAGTCTGTGAGTAGTTTATGCCAATTTTTCTAACGTGACTAGTAACAATTAGTTCTTAAGTACTGGCACTGCTATTACAAATAAATGTTATGATGGGATTGTGGCCCATATTTTCTGATCCGCAGACTGCAGAGGGCGCCAACTCCTCTTTCAAGGAGAGAAATTCAATGAGACATGGAACTGGAAAAACATGGAGTGCTGTTCAAATTGCTGTGAGTTTGGGTTCATCACATGTCAAGAGAAGCTGTTTTTAAGCCTATAATTGAGGTGTTTAGTTTCAGCATGGGGATGATTATGCCTATAGCTTGGTATAAATGAACCTCTGATGGCCATTAAATGGAATATTACTAGGATTAGGGCATAACAGCAGAAAAAACAGGGGATAAAAAGTCTGTAAACACAAATCAACATGCATAATTAACTAAGAAATAAGTTTTTCCTAATCTTTCATGTCTCAGTTTTATTATTCAGGCTGCTGCCAGTTTCTGCCTAATTCCAGATATTCAGCATGAGGCCAGACAAAGGCATATGTTAAACATCAGTTTAATTACCAGTCTGTCAGATTCCCAGCAAACATCCCTCAGCAGACCGGACAGACCAATCATACATGTGGAGAAATCATAGAGTATGAGACTTTAATCCACATTCATCTCCTGTGTATCATGCCCAGACACATTTTCTTGTTCCATCACAGTTTTCATGTGATTATTTCATCATTTATTTAGAACATAAGCTCTTGTCATTCATTTGGTTACTTTATAATTATCATATTCTGTATTAAGCATTTTATTTTGAGTAAAGCAAGTAAGGAAGTGTTTTGCAAAGATTCTCATTTTGTCCGTAAGTACATATTGCATCGCTCCTCACTGTATTTTGCTTACGTTTTGCTGGCAAATGCTCCATCAGGAGATTATTAGGAGTCTGATTCAATAACACTAAATGTCTATAAATGAAACAAGCTGGTAGTTCACAGGCCTTCTGTCTTTAATGTTGGCCCAACAGATGTGCATCATGTGTACCTCTCATCATTTTGGAGGACTGAGGTCTATTTAATTGTTTTAATGAACTAGTATCATAGTCTTTACGCTCTGGGCTACATCATTATACGAACAATTATTTTGTCATGGGGTTTCAGAACAACTGAGTGTGCACAGATTAACTGGATGTGTATTGCCATCCTCTCCTGTTCAGGTAAAGCCAATTTGTGTCCGCTTTACTTTTTCACTCCATTGTTCATGCTTAATATTACATTAAACTGCAAGGTATTATACGGCTGAGTGCAACTAATAATTTTTCTGGCAGCACAGTTCATTAAAGGGACTCCGTAACATTTTCATGCTCTTTCTTCTTCCTCAGACACTTGCCACATGGCGAGAAAAAAAAGATTACCCCATTAACATTTTATTTAACCCAAAATGGCTTGTTAGCATTCCTTGTACATAATGAGCCAGTGTGAGACTTTCAGTGCCCATTAGCTTAAATGAGGAATGCTAACAGGGTTTACATTACAATGATTTAGATATACACTTTACATTGTGGCATGTGCTTGGTGAAAGGAAAAAAGAGAATGAAATAATATTAAAAATGTATAGGTCTTGTTTAATTTCTATCTTTTAAAGTAGAAAATAGTTTGGATGGGGTGGTCAATAGGCCTCGAAATGATTTTGAGTGGATCTACAGGAACATTTTTAAATTGCATCGTCATATTGAAACTTCCTCCATAATACTGTTGGATAAATGCTATATTAGTGAACACTAAAACAGCAATAAAACTGTTGGAAATGTTAAATGTTCATTCAAATCTGAACAGGTTGTTACTTCACCCTGTGGGAGCTTTCCTGGTTATCTGCCCTGGTTTAGACCATTATGTGGGCACTGACTGAGACGACTGAGAGATGCCAGTATTAGTTTTTAAAACATTTATATCATTCCATTTCATGAAAAACTCATGAAGTGTTTACCCTTGTGCCCATTATATTATCTATATTTCCTGGACTGTTGGCTTATTCAGATTGCCACCAGCAATATAACCTTTGCATGCACTGATTATGCAATTATGTTCCACAGATTGGCTTTGACTTTGGCTTTTTTTGCGCCTTGTGCTGGCCCTTATTAATGCATCTATGTAAAACAGATAATACGATTGTAATGTTTTTCTTTTATCTAGTGTTCTTTTACATATATTGATGCACACTGAAAATATGTTAAAAAACCATTTTCCTGATGATGGAAAATTTGATGGTTGAATGAGGTTATGTCTCTTTGCATTTGCTATGCCTTTGACAGGACAGAAATATAGGGTGGAAAATCATATGAAGGAAACTCTCCAGGAACTGCAGCAACATGTATGAATCTGAAAGAGCTGTCAAAACAGAGTCCTCACTCATTCCTCAGAACTGTGCACATCAGCGATAGCTTTTATGCTGAAATGAGAGGCTTTCTTTTTTTTTGTTTTTGACTTGCTTTCAAATAGGCACTATGGTAACAAATGCTTTTTTCCACATCAAATGCAAATAGTGCGTGGGACTTTATGGTAAATTTAATGGTTTTGAATCGTTGTCTTTCCATTTCATACAGAAAGCGTATGGGATCACACACTTTAGCTTATAACACATTGATAGTAAGGACTTTGTATAATTTACACAACACATTTGTGAATACTTTAATGTTACCCTTCATCACATAACCATGTCATATCTATTTGTGCAACAGCATGCAGAGCAAAGGATTTCTGCACATTTCTCTATTTCAGAATCTTTAAAGTGACTCTGACAACACGTTTTCTCATTAAGTCATACCTCCTTTATTTAGTTTGCCTTAGCTGCAGTGCATAGATTAAGATGCCTAGCAACCTGGAACTCTGGCGGTTTAATGCTGCCAGTATTAACAGTGCACACTCTTGTTGTATATTCATACACCAGTATGGATCAAAATGTACACTGTCAGAAATTGATAATTCTGTCAAACTAATTTACAAAATGCTGATGGTATGAAATATCAGCATATTTAATTTAATGAGTTACATGTAGTCTGTGTTGTTTTTAATAAACAAATAGATTATTTGAAGCAAATAATACCTGAATATTTATAAACTATGTATATCATATGGGTAGAGAAGGAAAAGAAATACACAAATACACAGCCTCTTCCTACTGAAGCTTTGTTTTGTCCTCAGTCACATATTTTGTCATTATATTTGAGAAACAAATGCGTATCCCCTTCTGTGTACACCTCTCTCCAACAGAATACAGCTGAATAAGCATAACAGTGTCTAATGAATAATATCCACTTTCTCTTATCCTGCCTGGCAAAATCCGAGGTCAGATTTTTTGCTTTTGTTGGCAGTTTTAGCTGATTTTCCCGTCTGCTTCCTCATTCTACCATGGGACAAATCATGCAGGACAATGAGATAATCTTGTCTCTCTATAACTTTATTTTCTCAAAGTTTCCATGTAAGGATCTCAGCTTGCACCTACATTAACATAGCAGAAGGTCCGCTTGATGATTAGCAAGACATAATTTGTTTTTAACTTGATCAGCTGATGTAAAAATGATTGGAGTTCAAAGCTGGAGGTGGCCTCATTAAGTTTTCAGTGAGATGAAATGGCATCACGATAGTCAACGTTGGCGTCAGCAGCACCGTAAGTAAGAAAATCCGGACTTTGATGAAATTCTCAAAGGTTCAATTAGCATCATTAATGTAAAATAAAGCTGCTTTGGGTCTCTTGTTGAGAATACATGAACAAATGTGTCTTGTTTTCAAGTGAAATATCACCCAGCATGCTGAATTCATTCTTTAGTTAACTAATTTCACAAGTTGAATGAGTGACAGGGAATGGTTACAAAACGACGCAGCTGTTTTTGACACTGTAATAAATTCGAGAAAATAAGGAGATTAGTAAAAGAAAATGAACTTTTCTCCTGTGAGATAATTTGGCTGCTACGTAATAACTGGAAAAAGTAATGAGAGATTATTGAGATGTTATTCATAATGAGATCATTTGCAATAACTCTTCGTGACACATTCAATTTAAAGGATGGTTTTGAGAACTGGAACAATTTCAAAAATGCCAATATTGACTTGACTTATAGACTGTTGCTGTATACTATAATGCAGCTCTATCTCAGCCCTTATGTGCTGCCTGGGGAAAACACCTTTGACCCTTGTAATTCGCTTATATTTTAAAAATGCCTTTCAGGAAAAAAAATGAGGGCATGATGACAAATATTTATATTTTTAAAAAGAAATGACACAGATTTCTCTTTTGTTTCCAGAGATGTGTGTAGTTGTTCTCCATTATTATCCCTTTCAGGAGGTTCATGAAAAACAACAGCTATTTTCTAATGGTGGGTGCAGTAAAAGTGACTGGATCACAGTCCCTTGTAAACCTTTCTCTTCTCCTTGATTGATGGCCTGAGAGATTCTGTCTTCTATTCTGAATCCAAGAAATTGCAAAGTCTTGAACCACTAGTCTTGAGGTGAAACACGTTCCTAATATTTGGAAAAAACATTCTGTCCCCAGTTTAATCGCACTGTCTGGTCAAAAAATGTGCTAAATATGGAGTGGGGTACAACTAATGTGAAACAGTCTTACAGCAGGAATGATAAAGTGTAGTATGGAGGTCTTCTTTTAAGTGCTCGTGCATAATAAAATCACCAATAAATCGCTCAACTGTTTAAGCTGTACCGGAGGCTGTAGTAAGTCCTTCCAGCGTTCTGACTCTACTGTATGCCTGAATACTTTTTTTAGCAGCAATGAATGAGATGGATGACATCACTCTCACCAAGCTACAGTATGTTTCTCATAAACCTAAATCTACAGAGGTTGTTGTGCCTGACATAGTTCAGAGGTAAAACCCTTGAAAACTCCTGTGCCCCTTTTGGCCAAGAGACCAGTTTAATCAGGATCAAACCTCCTATGCATCTGCCTAATATCAGTTTCACCACGCTTACATTTTCAAAACTCTAAAAATGTTTGGGAGAGTATTTCAGCTTTGGCCGTGGCTCAGCTGGTGAACTGTTTTTGTCTGTTTGTGGATTATTCTCAGGCCAGAGAGCCAGTCGAACATCACATGACAAAATGGAATTTTTCCTTTACTGCACCAAATGTAGCACGGTTTCTTTCACTTTAATGCAATAATGTTTTATTGGACATGTGGTTTTACTTTTGATTAATAAGCAGACCAAACACTTCAGTAGTTTTACTGAAGCACGGTCATAGTTGTAGATTATTTACTTTAAAAAGTAAGCACTGTTTATATTTAAAGAATACTATTTCATCAAGGTATTTGCACTTTCACTTAAGAAAATACTTTATGTTCCTCTTCCTCTAATGCACAGAATGATGTACATACTGTATGTGGTTTCCTGCCAGAACTGGGACTACGTAAATGTTATGGCTCTTCTCCTGACCAAAGGAGCCACATTTCCCATTATCAATTGAAGAGAAGTCTGTAGTTGTTTACGATAATTACATAATATGCTGTTTATTGCGTTTAAAAGCAAGGCTCTGCCTTTTTCAGGCCACATTTGATGGTCACAGCTCAGTATTTAATCATGATCCAAATTCAGGAATATCAGTCAGGTTGAATGCATTTTACCATATTTTCCAGTTGAATATGCTGCCTGTGAACTTTGAAGTCACTGACATGGCTGATGTGATATATGGATAACATAGTATTAAGTGGAGAATCCATACTAATGACAAAGACAGCAATGGAAAATTCACAAACATATGCAAACATCGTTGTTGAGGTAGATGAATAACATTAGCAGGACAGTGTGGGCACATGATCAAGGCAGAAACTCAGCTACTGAGCACAAAACATGAAGGCAGACATGCCAACAGCCTCTGTTGTAACAGATCAGAAAGATCAGAAAGAGCGTAACACTGAAAGAGTTTTGTTTCAATTTGTGCTTCAGGGTCGAGCTTGAGGTTAGCATCCAAATTTGATGCTCACTTTGGATGTGCAGCTTCATGTTAAACCTTCATTAAGACATAAAGATCTTTTGACTTGTCTGATGTCAAGGCACTTGTACTCCCTGAATAAAGTGTGGAAAACAAATCATGTAGCCTACTGCCTGGAATAAATCTTTGAGATCACAGGAATGAGTCCAACCATTCCTAAGGGGCAATCATCCCTGAAAGAGGAACAACAACTGAAGTTGCTACTGACAACATAGCACATCTCTGTCTTCAGGTGCAGAATGTCTTCCAGGTCAACACAGCAGGATTTGCAATACAGCGACCAAAAGCTTGCCAAAAGCTTCTTATCGCTTGTTATCCTAAAACCTGGTCTTACTGTACCTCGGGGCTTGATTCACATTTGTACTTATTAACCCAGGCCTTACAGGAAGCCCCGGGTTAAGGATTCACACTTGGAAGTCGTCAAAGCCCAAAGTAAATGTCTTCAGAACGCTTATAGCACAGTTTTGATTGGACAACAAACGTCCCATCACTTTTGTTCTAACCTCATTTCACATTGCAGATATTAACCCAGACCTTTTGGAGGTATCCTCTGGAGTGGAATTTCGTAAGCCCTTTGCAAAGGTTGGGGATATGCAACATTCACAGTTTTAAGTGTGAAATGACTGTAAGTTCAGAGTTGACATTAGCATTGTGAAAATGGTTAATAATGTTTAGCATAGTAGAAGAAATGCAATAGATATAGACAATAGAATGAGGGTCCATATGATTTGATTAGTAAAACTACAGTGATTAGCATTACCTTTAGCATTAGCATTTACCTCTAAGAGATAAGCGGACCAAACCCCACCATCACTGTGGGAAGCCTTTCTGATGGAGTGTCTATACTCTGACCATCTATCAATCTATCTTGTTAATGATGTTGGAGAGATCAAAATACTCAAACAAACTCAGTTGAACTTATTGGCTCATACAGTATGAGGCACAAGGCAAGCCGCCAATGAAAACCTAATTTTACAGTAATAATGCCATCACTTGCCTCAACATACCACTAAGTAAAGACACTGCAGACCCAGTCTCCAAGCATAAACACACTGGTGATGCATCCAGCATGCCAGCACAGATAGAGGAATTCATCAGTTGCATCTAGGTGTGGCTCTGTCTCGACTCAACTCAAATAAAATCTGATATCAGTCATAAAACCTTAACATTAAAAAATTTAATAACAGGAATGAGTTCATGATGTATGTGAAACCTGACAAGACAGGGGTGTCACAGGGGTCAAAGTATGTATAAGTTGCATTACAATAGCATTACATCAATTTTTAACTTGCCATATAGTTTTATAGGGCAATAATAAAAATGCATCCTCACAATTAAAAAAGAAAATTTGATAATCAATTAGGGAACATTTTCTGTGTTAAATTCTTCAGAATAATCACGCTATATTTACTTGAACTGATCAATATGAGCAGCATATACATTAAAACAGCCCTTACAAGTGTTTGAAAGCCTCACCACAGTCACATGACACTAATTTTCAGTGCCGCAATTATCCAAGGCTGTCTGACTTATAATTATAAAACACATAACCTAGATGACACCTCATTAACTTTGTGGTGAAAATGTCTTTAAAATGTATTTGTTTTGCAACTATTTTAACAATACACTTTAAAACTTCTAGCTTGTCTTCAATGTTAAAAAACAAGTGCAGTTTATCTTTCAGAAATGTGTTGTGTTATGATTAATATTAGCTGGCTTCCCTGGAGTATTACATCGTTTGCATTTTAAGCCCAGACTGGGTGGTGTGTGATCCTGAACCCTCGTCTGCTTGGACTGACACGGAAACATACTGAACCGAGCCTTGGACTATCATGCTACAACATCGGCTGGCCAGGGAGGAAGCAGCGGAGTGGAAACCTGGCCGGTGAAAGTACAGGGAATCCCATCTACGTGGCTCACCATTCCCAGAACCCTCTGGACTTCTGGGAGAGGTGGTGGGGAGTGTTCTTGGCCGTCAGTGAGGTGGACACGAAGGGAAAGAGTTTGTGAAATACTGTCTTCTTAATCCTCTGACCAGCAGCGCAAAACAACTAGGCTTACAAATCTAAATGAAGCAATGATTTCCTTGTAAAATCTGCACGCAATGGAGGCTCTTCATTTACAAAGTTGCTCCGATCTCTCCTTGCTTGTATCCTTGCATGTCACTCCCTTAGGTAACATCATTCAGACCTCCCTGGCTCCGGAGTGTGATGTGACCATAAATCCGTTCAGATGCTCCGTAAAAAAAAAAAAAAAAAAAAAAAAAAAAAAGAAAAAGTAAAGACTTGGGTTCCACTGAAAATCAATAAAACCGAGGGTGAGGTATTCTGGAACTGGCTTAGATGCCTTATATGTAAAAGCCAAAATAAGTAGTCACATAAGTTAAGCGGCCATATTTTAAACAGGAACTTTATTCTTAAAAATCTGCTATTATGAAAATGTACAGACTGTGGTGGGTTGAAGAGTTGAAGTCTGAGGAAGAGTTATGATCACTGGATGGCAAGAAATTTAACACCATTTGGATACTGTTGTAAACATCTGAACGCTTTTCTGCACCTATGTCTTTGCCAGAGCATCCAAAATGTACTGCAAGCACACTTTGGGAGGATAACGCTCTGATTATGTGAACAGGAAGTCTGCTCTGAAATGACCAACAAGTCAGTTTGATGCCAAAAATGCTAACATCATATGAAGTGTCAACGTGTGAACACATTAAACATCTGCATGCTTTCCACAAGGGCTGTGCATGAAACAAAACAATGACACCATACGCTGCTTAAGCTCCACTGTTAATAGTGTATAGTTAAAACTAATGTTGCACTTGCTCATAGCAGATTGTTGTCTCAAGTGTTGAACATTTGCCAAGAGCTCTCAAGTAAATATGCAATAAAAATGAAGCATGTTATGACTCTATAGTCCAATATCTGCATGCTGTACAAGCATTCAATGGCACTCTGGAGGAAAGCAGAATGCTCCCTGTAACATCACGCTAGACTCTCTACGCTCATTGTAAAGACAAGTGACCCAATTCTTTTACGAACTACTAAGATTACATGCACAAAAAAATTCAGGGGTACGAGAACTTGCTTTTTTCCTTTTAAGTTAATAGAGCAAATGAAACAGTGAACATAGCTGTTAATAATATTATGACTGTATACCACAAATTGGTAGGTAACCTAGCACACCCAGCCTTCTTTCCCACTTTTAGTTACAGCACTAACTGGCATGCACCAACTGACCAATTTTACAAGTGATCTCATTCATACAGTTGCAAGGTTCTTCAAGAGTTAAAAATCTCCTTGGCAGTGTTATGCAAACTTTCCTCCAAGACATGGCTCATGACGAGTAATGTATTTCACAGTATTTAGATTGGCCCAAGTCACCAAGAGTTGAACCTGGGGGTGATGAATTACACTGAACAAGAACAATTCAAACCTCTGACGATTCGAAGATGCGAACCTCAAATCTCCTTTCATCACCGCGCAGGTGCTGTGTCCTGTCAGGCAGTAATTCAAATTCAGTCATCAGGTCAGCTGTGCCGTTCGGTTATTGTCGTACAACACAAGTAACAAAAGACTCAAGAAATATATCGACATTCTATTACTGATGTGCATTTGCAAGACTCATATTTATCAAAAAGAACTCATTCATTCAAATTAAACCACCAGCTTTTATTTATTTACCATAAACATGCAACATGTCTCTAAATCTCTTCTATCCACCTGCCTCTAACAGACAGACCGGTCAGGAAGTCGTTGGATGCTGTTGATTCTCTTGTGCGTTGAGTCTGCCATGGAATCTGGGAAAAACATGGAGCTGCAGCTGCTTTTTTTTGTAACCTCATTGGTCTTTATGCGACTAGATTTGCTAGTTCTCAGATAATGCATCTATGTGAGAAATAACGCTTTAGCAGGAAATGTCACAATAAGGCTCTCAAGAGAAATGAGAAGTGTCACAGTAACGTTCGCAAGGGAAATTTAAGAGAGAGATGACCTAAGCTAGAAAGTACAGTTTGAGGAAAAAGATGAAAAAATGGATTGATTTATGCACGGGTGAATGGATCCATTTCAGGAATAATATATCTCTGCTAGTGCCACAGTTTCCTCTCAAAGTGCAAAAGGATTCCAGTCATTATATGTTACCATGTGAGTACAGCAATAGAAAGACACTGAAACTCATGAAATGCCTTAACAAACTGATATATATGATATCATGCTGGACAAATTATTGTTACATTAACAAGTTTTAGTATTTATATTTTTTGTAATAGAGGAAAATCTTCTATCATTATGTGCATAACATCAAAAATATAGGAGAAAAGAGACAAGAATTCAACCAAAAATGAAGCATGGGTCCATGGGGTGTCGTTTTCCCAGTGACACCCACATGACAAAAAATGATTTACAGTAAAAGTGGCACAATTGCAGATGCAAGATTTCGACAGCAAGTTTTACCCCACATCCTCTTCAGGCGCTCTGGTATAGTGTGATAGATTTATTAACAGGTGATAATTGGCCACTGAACTATAATCCCACATCAGGCAGGGTGCAGGACTTGGTCTTACTTGAGGTACAGACTCTTCAGCTAGAGCCTCTGAGTGGCAAGAGTCCCATGTAGTATAGAAAATTTGATATTATATGTCACCTGATCCCAATTTAATGCCTAAGGATTAGTGGATTAAGCAATAGTGGAGACTACTGAAGCAGTACTGTGTTTTTGTATTATATAACATTTAACGTCATGATTTTGTCAGGTGGACGGCCTTGAAAAAGAGAACATAGATTGCTAGTAAATAACAATCTTATGATGTTTATTTATTGCACTCAAGATATTCTTTCATCCACATGTGCTATTTTATTGCCTTTTTTTCCGCAATAATCTGCTCTGGAGCCAAATGACTGGTATTTGGCGTGAAATAAAATATAATAACTGTTTCACACAGAGGACAAATATTGAATCCATCTGAAGATGGAACGAATGTTTCAAAGACAGTTGGTAATGCTCAGAATTCTCTATTTGTATAACAGTGAGGCCAATAATTAATAACATAAAAATAACATAATATTTTGAAGTTTTTTGTAAGTGTCCTTGCAAAGGTTTAATGGAAGTTTAATGGAATAAACGAAGTGTAATACACAAACTGTTACTCTAACGTGGCAAATAGTATTTCTAAAAACAATTATCCATAATATTTTGCTCTTGCACCCTTTTCTTTACAAACTTACAGTAATTGTCAACAGCAATAGAGACTAAAGCTGACAGTCTCTTATTAAAACATTAGTATGAGATATATCCCTCCTTCATTATGTATTCATCAAAGGGATGAAAATATTTTTCTAATAAATCTTTTAAGAAGACCAAATATTATGTAATGTCTTGGTATTCATCAGTGGAAACTGTCTGACTAGATTAAAAAAATGTGCAACTTTTGGACACAACTCCAAGTTTAGATGTGACTTGAATATAATAGGTTCAGTAAGACTGGTTATTTTGATGTCATTTGTAATTAAAGCAAGGATTTTGAATTAGCATTAATTTAATTCACAACTAAATTAAGTAGAGACTATGGATAAGCCTGATGAACATATGACCACACTGAGGAAGCAAACTTTTAGAAAAGAAAGAAAGAATGAAGTCCTCATTTTAAGCCACGTAGCATTAGAGTAAATAAACCTCTTGGCAAAAGACGCACAATAAATTGTCTGACTTAAGCTTAGAGACGGTTATTTATTGGGTTCCATTTATGTCGCTCTGGCAATTATTCCTGGCAGTCTGACAGAGCATGATAGATTGCACAACTGTTGAATCTGATTCTCCATATGACATATACCACAGGGATGGAAAACTAAAGCTGCTGTGCTCTATAGATCCTTATCAAGTGTGAAGAATGTGAAAATACCTTATTAAGTTGGCTTTAGGTTGTGAGTAAAATGGCTGAAGTGGCCATATGAAACCAAGACTAACCACAGTCTGCCACTCACTCCTCAAAACATGAAAGTTGGTTTGTATCTGCTCTGGAAAATGGCTTGACCTGGAATCCTATGGGGAGCAAAAGGCATGTTGTTGAATTTCTGAATGCCAAAGACAGTAATGTACAATGTACATGCAAGGATTACTGCAGTCTGTAGTAGTTAAATGTTCCACTAGAGCAACTGACAAAAAAGCCACCAAATCAACTTTTTTCCAGCATTACTGGATACCATTTATTTTGAAATATGGATCATTTTACACATCTTGAAATAATAATCAACTCTTGTAAAAGATGATGGCAATAAATATTATGTAATTGCTATTTGTACACCACTCAACTGATCTGATTCCACAGATTTAAGTAGAGTAACTTGAAAGCAATACTGTTACATCACTGAACTGTGTTTATGTTGTTATTCCTATAATTTTAAAGGGACATCAAATTGTTTATAACTTCAACTGATGACGAAAGGGATTGCAACACCCACTGACAGCTCTCTGGCACAATGTATGGCAGCCTGTAATGGACAAAAACATAAAAGTCATATTTCCACAATAGAATGAGTAAGCTAGCAACTTAGAGCGAAGAGCCAAGAGAAATATCTAGTCAAGGGGTAATACATCATGATGGAGGCTATTTCGAAAACAGTATACAGACCAGAAAGTGAATATTTGTAAGACAGAAATCTCCGTGCCTGGTGAAATGATAATTGCGTCATTGGTTCGTGGTTCTAATCAACAAGGCCAGCAAACCCCCAGATAATGTGTGCAATGGGACAGTAAAAACCTAACTTAATCCACATTTAGGCAAGTAAACAGTATTTTGTAATAAACCATCTTTGTGAGTAGCCCTCCCAACTCTGGTGACTTGTGATTTTTCTGTGATTATGAGGCAAATGGACCCTCACTGAGTTTGCGGATCTGTGCGAGTCCCCATCTGTTGGAAGAAATCAAGACTTATGATTCCTTTACTCTCATTGTACAGTAAGATTAAGTTTGGAATGACCCATGTCGGATACATAGATAAGAAAAAAGGATTTAAAAAAAAATGAACAGAAACCACAAGCGTAACAAATGGCAAAACTGTATTCACACATGTTCAACATCAGCATGGGTGGTGGTCTCATTATTCATTGCAAATGCTCCAGTGTGCCTCTATACATAAAATCCCATAAAATACTCCCCATGATCCCAGTGCTACTACAAAGATAAGGATGGATTTTATTTTAGTCTAACCAAGCTTACATATCGTGGCATTGCTTTAGTAACCCATTCAAGTCAGAGCACACAGCTGGTGAACCACCGGCGTTTCAACTGTGAGAGTCAATGTTGAAGCCAGATGACTAGTCACATTCACACAGCTGCTTCCAAGGTATTCAGTCAAGCACCTCCCAGAGACATCTATACAAATGGATGCACACTATTTCTGGAGCCAGAGGATTCTGCTGGTATGCTGACATGGTTGATGTGGGACCAATTAGAAACAGACAGAGGCCCTCCCTGAACTCCTCTATTAGTAGGTCAGAAGGGATTCTAGACACTTACGTAAGCGGCCTTGTGTTTTGGAGTTTGATGAAATCATTTACACTGATCACTTGCATCCATGACACCTGAAGCATTCAGCTGAATAAATAGGGTAGCCATGGAAACTAAAGGCTTTTTTCTTTGGCTTTCTTTTCAAGAATGCTTTCCTCAAGTTTGAACTGCGCTTGACCTTGAGGTTGAGACATGTTTGAAGATGTAGTCCTATAATACTGTATGTTGGGTGAGTCTGCGAGACAAACCTGAAAGATTTGGGAAATCTCTGTGTTAAAATATCCATAGTTATGTAATTTTTTTTCCTCCAACGTGGTCTCACTTACAGATGAGCAGTCAGCTGCTGCTGGTGGTGGAGATGAATGGTGGATCTGGTCGTGCCAAGTCATATGCTCAAAATGAAATTTGAATCCGATGCTTGTGATATCAGCAGTCTCATAAATGACTTAATGAGTGATTGGGAGATCACTGCTGAGTACAGTTTGGAAAATTCAAAACCAAATGGAAAAGCAATAGGATCCTCCAGCAGATGTTTTCCCGTTTCTAGGACAATGTTGTAAATGTGTAAAATATTGCCTGCTGCTATTTCTAATGGGAAATCACATCCACCCTCTTTGCAGCAAAATTTCCATGTTACTTTAGTTGTTTGCTTAAATAATCTCTGCTTACATTAAAGGGGTTCCATCCCAGTCTATTGATTGTATGAGTAAAAATATTTTCCTTAGAGGAGAATATCCCAAAATTCAAGAGTTTAAATTGTATTATTCATAGGACAGTTTATTTCCAACCAGGATTTGTTAAAATGAATAACCTGTCCTCAAAAATACAAACCAGAACACCAAAAATGTGTCAGGTGATACGGGTCATACTATACTGTACCCTGTGTTGTTGAGGCTACTCTATGGGCAATGAGTGGAGAGAGAAATGAGAGAGAGTGAAACAGAAAAAAAGAAAAGACTGTGTGGTGAATATGGATACATAATGAATGCTAAATTTTCTTGTGTTCATGATCTGGCAGGAGAAGGCAATTGCCGAGACAGGACACAGTTGCTGCCTGATGGGACAGGACAGGACAGGACACTAAATTGCATAAGACAGGACATCAAACAGTCAGACCTCTACACGGAGATAAAGGAGAAAAAAAAACAGAAACAAATGACTGGAAGTTTGGCCTACTCCTACAAACTGCTCAGCCTCAAATCCAAAAGAGCTTGACAAGTTGTAGAGCTGTCTCATTTGGGAAATACCCATAAGAAGCACCTTTTTGAGGTACCATATTTTGGCAAATTCTTAACAACAGTATACAGTAGTTCCTCAGGCGGAGGAGGAAATCCCACAACACCCTGCAACATCAGCAAAAAAAGAACAGAACTCCCCCACATCTGCTAAAATATATGGCAGATGAAAGTTCCTGCTTTGACAAGTTTTCCAAAAGGAACATTTTCAATTTATCATCATGAGAAAATTGTCAACAGGGAATCCAATGACTTATTTTGTTCAGTCATTTATTGTTTCTGGAATACTGGTGTAGATTAGCCAACTACTGATACAGTTATTGCAACAGGTGAAGGTGTAGTTTGATTGTCGATGAGTTTGAGCTGTTTCCCATCTGCCACCGCAACATTTCAATACAGCTCAGGTCAGACAGTCGCTCTGGCCTGACAGAATGGGAACCCACACCATCGACACTGTCAAGTTGAAGAAGGAGTCTTATTGGGTTTGGTTAGGTACTGGCAGGCCAGAACAGCCACATCTTTGATGTGTAAGGGAATACTTGTGTGTGGGAGGAGTCTGGGGAGACTATGGTGAAGGACTTTCGGTTGACTTCAAAGAGTTTCTCTGGCAAAACTCAGGAGGGGTGGGCAAGGCCTTGTTGAGGCTGTTCTCAGCAAGGATGGGGAGGTATTGACCTCAACTGAGAGTGTAGTCGGACAGTGGACAGAAAACTTTGGGCAGATTCACAACGCATCAGACAGCCCTCTTTGGACGAATCAGGGCCCAAGCATTCAGGGGGCCAGGGTCGTCACTCATTTCCCTGGGGGAAATCACTGAGGTAGCTGGGAAACTCTGCAGCAGCAGTACACCAGGAGTGGATGTCATCCGACCTGAAATGCTGAAAACTCTGAATGTTGATGGGTTGTTGTAGCTGACACGTGTCTTCGGTGTCACGTGGATGTAGGGGACAGTGCCCGTGAGGTGGCAGATTTTTTGGTTTGGTTGCTAGGGGGGACCAGAGAGTCTGCTCCATTTAGAATCACTCTGCTTCGTTTCCTTGGAAAACCTTATGTCAGGCTGATGGAAGGGAGACTCTGGCTGACTGTTGAACTTTGGATTCAGGAGGAACAATGCAGAGTTTGTCCTTTCTGTAGATTAGCAGACCCTCTAGTTACTAGAGGGATCATGGGAGTTTGGTAATCCAGTCTACATTTGCTTTGGAGAAGGCTTATAACCCTGTCTTCCAAGGAGTCCTGTGGAAGGTACTTAGGGAGTATAGGATGCCAATGTCGCTGCTGCAAACCATGCAGTCCTTGTAACAACCAGAATGAGAGTTATGTCTGCATTTTTGTCCCTAAGTCAAACTCATTCCCATTGGGTGTTGGACTCTGCCAAGGTTGTGCTTTGTCACCAATTCTGTTTGGGATTTTCATCGACAGGATTTCGAGGCACAGTTGAGGATTGGAAGGTATCCAGTATGGTGACCTCAGGTTTGCGCCTCTGTGGATGATGTAGACTTGTTGGCTTCATCGAGCTGTGATCTTTAGTAATGCAGTGGGAGCTTCAAGTGGTCAAGATCAGGGCCAGCATCTCCAAGTTTGAGGCCATGGCTCTCTGTAGGAAAAAGGTAAACTGCCCCTCCAAGTTGGAAGTGAGTTACTACCCCAAATGGAGGAATTCATGAATCTTGGGGTCTTGTTCACAAGTGTGGGTAAAATAGAGCAGGAGATAAACAAATGGATTGGGGCAGCAGGTGCAGTTATGTGGTCGCTGCACTGGACTGTCATGGTGAAGAGGAAGGTGAGCCTGAAGGCAAAGCTCTTGATTTACTGGTTGATCTATGCTCCGAGCCCCACTATTAGTCATGAGCTTTGTGTAGTGACTGAAAGAATGAGATCACAGATGGTGGCTGAAATGAGCTTTCTCTGCTGGACAGCTGGGCTCACCCTTAGGGATAAGGTGAGGAACTCAGATATGCAGGAGGAGTAGAGCCACTGCTCCTAGGAACCAGTTGAGGTAGTTTGGGCATCTAATCAGGAAGTCTTACAGGGCAGTCCAAAAGAAAACCTGAGGGAGACCCAGGGTCTCTGTGGATTACATATGCCAGCTGGCCTTGGAATACCTTGGGGTCCCTCGTGCAAAAGGAGCTGGTAAACATAGCAGGATCAAAGGACGTTTGCGCTGTCCTCCCTTTTCTCTCTCTGCCTCTTCTTCTCTGCCCTTTTGCATCTGTCTACTGAACTCCCTCTCATTTGACCCCCCACC
>OMLF01007027.1:16692-28661 GCA_900302615.1 Holocentrus rufus | reverse complement strand
AGTCCCCCACCCCCCGCCCCACCACCCGCTCCGTAACTGTTATGTGATTTGAGCGACTTGTTCGGCTTGTAATCCTTCTCGTGTTGACATTGGCCTCAGCTGCCTCTTGGATGAGTTTATCTCTCTTTTTAAAAATTTATTTTATTTTTGTTTTTAGGAAACACAGGCCGTCTCTATGAGTAATGTGATGGTGCTTGTTGGTCACTTTTGGGAGAATTCGGGCCCCACAGGGGGACTGTATTGTTGGTAAAGTTAGGTTTACAATAACTGAGGTAATGAACAGGGTGTTTAAGCAGGCTTGATATTAAAAAAAAATAGCAAGAGAGAGAGAGACAGATCACAAAAATGTGTTTTCTTTGTGATCTGTTATCCCATATCCCACCTATCTGGTCAGGCTCACTGCAACAGACTAGTTATGGGAATACAGCAACTTTACCGGCAGTATTTTTCTTTTTCTTTCTTTGTTCTCAGTGTCTCAAGCACTCCAAGATGAGTGAATATGAGTGTGAGTGGATGACTATAGCAGGGAAGTCATATTTTTTTTTGTTGTTGTCTTTTTAAAAACATTCATTCAGCACAAAGTAGTATGAGGTTTATGTTTTGCGTGTGCATTGTGTAGGTTTGTAATATTTGCTGCAACAATCAGAACCTGTTGTCATGGAAACCAGGACACATTTTCAGTTTCAATGGGAGTTTTAATGGAAAGGTTCAGCAATTTCAGAAGACTAGCCTATTGATCATTAAACATGCCCTCTTCATTCAGAAATATTGATGAGGTTTGTAAGCCTACTCAATGAGATATTAGTCACTTTCACCTCAGACTGCAAACAACTTCATAAACAATTTCTATCGCCATAGAAACAGTGAAAATCAGTAACAGAGGACTTGTTTGTGGCTTTGAGAGTAATGCTTTCATACCTCATTGACTAGTGATGCGAACTAAAACAGGAGGTTGGAACGGCTTCACTCAAAGAAAAACTTTCTGAGTAGGGCGATTGATTAGTGTTTGATAGGTTACATATCAGATCCTGAACTTTTCCTTTAGAAGGGTCGCTGATTCATGAGCTATGTGTCTCTGAAGTTAGATACAAAACCATGAATACAATTGACTATTTTCAACCTACTATAGACTATAAGGAGAAATCAAATGCTACACACTTAGTGTTTGTTATTGAATCACTTCAGACATTGAAATTATGGAGACATGATTCTTCTTCTCTAAACTGCCCAATGTTGTGTTGTGATAGTCAGATAGCTTAAGATTTTGCTATTATACAATCATAACAGACTAAGAAATGTGAGTCATTATACAGTACATACAAAGTGTGTGTTGTGTGTACATATGGTGTGCGTGTGTGTGTGCGTGTGTGTGTATGTATGGTTTGGTTTTATTGTAATTTTTAGGGCTATGATTGATTGCTGCAATCATCTCTATGCTATCTATGAGCACAAAAACAGATGCACAAAATGATAAAAGATTTGAGACATGCATTTTTTGTGGGAAGGGTTTCTCAAGCACAGAGCAGGGAGATTAGTGGTGCTGGAAACCTGGCCTCTGTGTCCGTAACGAGTGGCTCCTCAATCAGACAGGTGCTGAACTCTAGAGACACTATGTTAAAAAGCCCTTTGCACACTTTCACTTTGGTTGATCTTAACTTTTATTTAAGATCATTTAGCTGGATAGGGACTCCAGTAGTATCTGTAGTTTTCATTTCATATTTCAATGACAATCATAGATTTTTTTATGATATTGCATAATGGTTATTTTGAGAAAAGGCACTTTTTAAGTCTCACATGATAGTTTATTGGATATTATAGAACCGGACTTAACACATGCAACGTTATTTGGAACTCGAACCAGCCCAGTTTCATGCTGTAGGTGTGGTGTTGAACAGGCGAGAGCTGCCCTAGCTCTCTCTGTCAGCTGAGGATACTGCCATTCATTTTTCTATTTTCAGCTAATGGTTTCATCTGTTTTCCCCTGCCATAACCGTTAGTCCACTTCTGCTGCTTCAACAGCAAGTAGAGTGATGAGATTTTCTTTTTCTACTGTATCGTGTTTGTATTTCAAATGTCCTCCTTACGTGGCAGATTGCCTTGCCTGTGGATATCAATTATGAGTTTTTAAGTTTTGTCTAACTGCCAGAGTTTATTAATCAGACACTCGGAAAGCTCAGACAGGATACATAGTCAGCTGAGAGGCCCAAACAATTTCAGATGCTCATGTGAGTGTAGCAGCGACAGTGAGCGCGGGACTGCAACAGAGGACAGCGATGATCTAAACAATCAGTGTGTATTCATTAGGACTTGGAAACTGTGGACCTAAAATATGGAGCATCTTGGGAGCCCTTGGTTGGTGTTAAGGTTTGCTGTGTTACAATTCTTCCAGGTGAAGATTATGAACATATCATAGGCTACTAGTTGAAAACACCTGAGCACATTAGCCCATGGGAAACGAAACGGGAGGATTTGAGCGAATGGATGTGGCTAAAAGGGAAAAGGTGAAGACAATGACTGGATCACAATCACAATTTTATGTTATTTTACTTGTCTGTATGTGTGTATTTGTGTGTGCTTCTATGAGCGAATTAAGTTCCTTTTTCAAAAGGCAATTCAGTTTTAAAATACCGCTGGACATGTACCTGCCAGAGAGATTACCATTATTGGAGAAAAAAAAAAGAAAAAAAGAAAAAAAAAAAGAAAATAAGCCTTGTTACAGTATGGGAGAGAACTGCCAACAAGTACTGCTGATCGGGGCCTATTTTATTCAGTGCTGGTGTGTTGTTGTGCTTCTTGTAAATATATGTCTTTTCAATCATCCCTTTTTTCCTCTTGGGGGTGGGGCATCAAGGCAGGGGGTGGGTCTTATTCATGAAAAAGAGGAGGGAAAAGAATAGAGTATTTTGTTATTGTCCAATCAGAGGGTGACAGTATGTATATATCTATATTGTATATATGTGATGAAAATGCGTTGGCTTTTTGTGTGACACTACCTTTTACCTGTACTATGGTTCTACATTCAGTGTTTCAGTGTTGATAATATATATTTGGTTTTGTTTTGTTTTCCGTTTTTTGATTTTGTCTTTGTCATTTCTTGTATTTTTTTTTTCCTCCTATTTGTCCTTTTGGTTATTGCACGGTTTATTACTTTTGTTGTCCAATGAGGTGACACAGCTACTCTTTGTATTGGTTTAGTGCTGTAAAATAACTCAAGTGTTATTAGAATTGTCGATACCACCACCCACCCCACCCCCTTCCCCAATATGCATGAATGGCACTTAAAGAAATAAAATATGTTAACTTCACTGTGGAATAATGTGCTATTTGTGAGATTTTTTTTATAGTCAAAGACGTAAGCTAGCATTGTCTGACAGGATAATATTTCAGTCTTACCCACTTCAAAAGCAGATGAAGTGGTTAGATGAAGCAAAAATATAATATTCTTAAAATTTGCCTCTCCTTTGAAGAAAGTCGACAAAACAGCAGTGTTACCAGAAGGTTATGTGCGACTTCATGTCAGCACTCCATGGGCGATCATGGCACACAGTAGGTTTTCTCCTCTTCAAAGGCCCTCCCACCCAGCCCACCCACTTAGCATGTTGTCTCCAGTGACACTTCATAACCTCAACCTCCACACTGACACATGACTTCACGTTTATTATTGCAACGTGCTCAATTTTCAGACCAAAGAAGAAATACAGCAGGGTCAGTGAAGTCTAGTTCACAGGCAAGATTGTTAAGGACCTGGTATTCTGCATCCATTCAGAATCTGTGGCACTGCTTCGACTGCCAAATTGGAGTTTGTGGCATTGGTCTGACTCTAATGAGAGGACACTGGCAAGACACACACCATGTTCAAAGCTTCCTTTCGGCTTCTGCTGACCCTGGTCCTGACTGTACAACTGAGCCCTTCAGCACCAATAAGTAAGCCATGCATTTCCTCATTTCTGTCCTGTACTTGGTTCATATGGTGATAGCTATACCAGTCCTTCAGCCCTGGGCTGGTCTCACATTTGGATCATAATTGGATAAAAATGGGTCCCTAAATGGTTCTGGATGAATTGGTATCCAAAACTACTCTACTGTTTTATGCTGCCAAGGCCTTGCCTCTCTTCAATATAATGTAGGCTGAAAAAAATACTCTTGGCTTGTGGTTGATAGTTTAAAAGCAAAGCAGATTTTATTAGATCAGTATTGGATTCCAAGAAAAATTTATATATTTAAAAGAAATTACATGTGGAATACCAGACCAAAATGTTTTAAAACCACTATATTGTGGTGGGAAACATTTTTCAGGACTGGTATATGCTTATCTGTTGCATTCTTAGATGGTTTCTCCATTGTCATTAATACAATTCAATCAGTAGAACAGTGCAATGTCAACATTTCATAAATATTTTGTTTTCATAGTCATAAACATAAGAATAAAATACAAAAATGTTTGCGTTATTAAATAAAGTGAACCTGTGTTTGAGGTTACATAAAATCTAACTTGTGAGTCAACAGAATCTAGGACGATGAGGCAAAGAGATGTTGCTTTAGGTATTTTTCCAGCCACGGATAATGCAAATATGCATCTAATTTGACCCTCAAGTTCACCCCGCTCACCACCAGTTCACCTCTGAATCATAAGTAAACCACTTGTGTCTGAAATGTGCATGGGTCTTTGGCCATGATTAACAAATAGATTTATCTAAAAAAAAAAGAAGAAAAAAATGCCCCCTAGTATAATACCCTGTGGGACATGTAAACTAAAGTTGGATCACCCAAACACCACTCCCAGTCTGTATCATGTCACCGGGAGTCTCTGTACTGTTATATATACTCCTGTTATATTTAAGGCCATTTTCAGAGTTACAGTATAGAGTTTATTCTGAGTAGCTTGTACAGTTTTGTTCACCCTTGTCTCACCATCTTAAATTGGTACTATTATCTGTAAAAGCTAAATGAATGGATCCTGTCCTACACCTATGAATGAGAAAAAAAAAAATAATGCAACAATAGGCCTCAAGATTGTAGATTATTTAATATTGCTAATATTGAGAAATTCTAAGAATACATATCTATGTGGATGGCTCCTCATTTTTTTTATCAAGGTGGTAAAGCCACAGTATATTAAGTCTAATTTGTTCAAGTGGTCTGGTTGTTCCAGAAAGAAAAAAGATTTTAGGAAGATGTTAAGGCTACCATTGTCAGCACATTTTTGCTCAGGAACCACTTTCTTTTACAGCTGATGGACCAGTTCCTGTTGCCGATGGCGAACCACCTCTTGTTGTAGCTGAAGAAGTAGTCAAAGTCATTGCTGAAGAACCAGTTCCACAGGAAGCTGTCCCAGCAGATGAGGACCACAATCCAGTTATCATGGAGGAACAAGCCCCCAAAGAACTCATTCCAGTTATTGCAGAGGAAGCAGCTCCAACTATAGAAGAGGAGCCAATCCCTGAGGAACCTGCTTTTGTTGCATCCAATGCAATTGTAGCCGAGGAGCCACTTGGTGAGGAACACATTCCAAGTATTGCAGAGGAACCAGCTCTTGCTTTTGTGGGAGATCCAGTCCCTGAAGAAATTATTGCTGTTGTACCTGATGAAGTAGTAGCTGCGGAACCCGGTCCTCAGGAACCTATTGTGGTTGCTCTACAAAAATCTTTAGAAGAAGAAAGTCCCCCTCTACAAGCTGTCTTTGTCGACGCTTCTCCTGATGGAGTGTCTGTATTTGTTGCTCCACCTGTTGGCATAGGAAGTACAGCAGAAAACGTGGTCCCAGAGGAGCTCATCCTAATAGTTCTTGAGGAAAATCCTGAAAAGGACCCTGTTGAATTTGAGGCAGAAGAGTCGGTCCAAATGGAGCCAGCTCCAGAGGAAACAGTTCAAGAACATTCTACCCAAGAAGAACCCGCTGTAATTGTTCTCATGGAAACTGCTGAAGAGGAACCCATTCTGGACGAAACAGCTCCAGAAGAACCAATCCCCACCATTCCTGTAGAAGCTTCAGAGCAAGAAGCTCCAGAGGACGATACACAAGAAACTGAATCAGCTGTCCCGTTGGAGCCTCTGCCAGAAGAACCACCTCTTGAGGAGGATGCCACTCCTGAGGGCAGTGATCCAGAGGAAGATACTCAAGAAGCTGAATCAGCTGTCCCATTGGAGCCTCTGCCAGAGGAACCACCTCTTGAGGAGGATGCCACTCCTGGGGACAGTGATCCAGAGGTAGCTGCCACACCTGCTCCTCCAGACATTGCTGCTGAGGCCCCATCTGAATCTGTGGCTTATGAAGAGGCACCTTACTCAACTGAAGACATCCCTGTAGCTGCACCAGAGGCTCATGCTGTCCCAGAGATCTTAAGTGAAACCACAGCTGTTACAATGCCTGCTCAAGAGGCTGAAGCTGCTCCTGCTTCTGTAGAACCTGTCAATGGTACAAGTGTCACACCACCTAAAGAGGATCTTAACGCTACAGTCACATCATTAGAGGATGAAGGTATGGATCCAGTAGTGAGTTGTTTCTAAAACCTTAATTTGTATCAATATTTCAAGATACTGTACAATGTAAAGTGCATATCTTCAATAAGTTCAAGAACAGTCACCCTTCAATATTGTCATTCCCTGTATTTGTGGTGGTGTCACTCATTTTGAAGACCTAGTCCAAAAAGTTGCCTTCCAGTATACACTAACATTTTTTCTGTGCACTATGTCTAAACAATTCAAGAAGTAATTCATGCCAATAAAAAGTGAAATTCAAGATGAAAAAAGGCTTCAGTTAATTGTGCCTTAAGTCCATGAGGAAGCTACAGTAGGTTGAAGTAGCCTAATGTTCAGGTCTGCTTAAGAGTTCTGTAGACATATATGGGAAGAATATGTTGCTGTAAGCATGTGAAGCATTACTTGTATAGTGCATGTATGAATGTTGATTCCACTGTGGCCACTCTTGGTATCCTAGGTAATGTGAACAGAGGGCAGGTGCTTGGGGCAGCATTCTTCACTGTGGTGTCTTTGATTGCTATTGGATCTGTTGGGAGAGCTGTGTCCAGGAAAATGCGCTGATTGCATGTGAGTACAACACTGACGCCAAATCTTCACTCACTTGAAATCCATTTTGTTTAATTACCAAATAACTGATATTCAGAGTACTTTTTATGTTATTGACAGCTTGGCAGAACAAGGCTATCAATACTGTGGCAAACACCATCGGTCATTTAATCTGCAATTGCATTTCTCTCTCCTGTTTTAGGACAGTCAAGCAAAGATCAATTGACAAATGGAATGACTGCGAGGGGATGCAGAGGCTATTGAGGCACTTTCTGTTTGACTGCACTGAACTTTTTCTTGAGAAAGAAGAAAAAATTTAGCACTCCAGCTTATTCAAGGTATGGGCTGACAAAGAGGGTTTAATTACCCAAACAGTCATTGCAAGAGTGGAAACTGAATCTAAATATACATTCAGATGTGGAATGTGTGGGTCCATCTTAACAGCAGGTCTTGGCCTGCTGTTAGGTTTTAACTACATATAATAATTATTAGCTACTTGAGAAACATACACTGTTCTGTGCTTGAAATATTTGAATATATCTGACTGGAGTAGTAGAATAAAAAGTAAGGAGTGATATAAGGAATATGGGAACTGAATATGGTGACAAAATGCATACTTTACCCAATCACTCTTGGCCGCAATAATTCTTAAACAAGATTCAGTTTTCCTCTCTTATTCCTCCGTTCTAATAAATGTCAGTATCCAACCTTCTCACAAAAAGACAAACATGCTCTGCCGAATATGAATTGGTGTGTTTCTGTTCTCATGAATGTTCTGATTCATCTGTGTGATCCTGCTGCGATTTTGACATTGACAGATCATTACCGTTTTATTTGGCCAAATTGTTCAATTTGAGTTTCAATCAGTTGATAGTTGAATAGTGGCAAAAACAAGCTAACAACAACACAGTGTAGAAACAGGGAGTCTATGCTTTACCATTATTGTTCAAGTAGACAATGTTGGGGCTTTAACTGCAAAAACTTTACTTGCTATCGTTCCAGAAGCTTCATGCATATCGCTCATGCACGAGGACACTGGCGTCTCGCATGCGGTGTTAAGGGGCTAAGTCCTAGTATCACTTTTCCTCTTCTGTAAAGAAGCACGGGAAGGAAAGGTCTCCTATCAATCACATTTTGGCATGCTACAACACCAGCCATGTGTCCAAGGCTCATCCTACATACAGTAAATATTTTTAGGAGAGTAAGGGGAACATGGTGTTCTAACTGAAGGGTTTTGAATGTGTTCTGTAGAAAAATTGCATCCATGTTAACATATCATTTTTAATTGTTATAACCTGTTATAACTTTAAATCATGGAGTCGCTATAGCACTAAAACTCCAATTTACATAAAGTTTCATGGTCAAGTACCCACTTATGGTCTCTTGAATGCACAAGAAATCAGGGGTACACAGCTTGAAATCCACTTTAACTCAGTTCTCTATGATTTACATTTAACCTAAGAGTGCTAGATAAATACAGACTTTTCTCCTTCTTATGGGATCCAAATGTCTTTTTTGTTAATGTTTAAGGAACCAGGCACCATTGGGTTAAGAGCGCTCGGGGTTGATGGACGTTCTCATATGGTAGGGCAGGAGACACTGATGACATAGACAGCAGGAGGACCTTTGACAGCTGTCAGCCTGATGGAAATAGGAAGGCAGCCGGAGGAGGAGCAATTGCTATTGCTTCACTACCAAAGGGCGGAGGCTTGTGAAATGGGGGACAGGACTCAGCACATCTGGTTAAGGGGTGTTTTAAGCACCAACATTAGTGAAATTGGGGAAACAGATGAGGCATGCACACTGCTGGACCACATTATGATTGTTCTGGTTTAATAGCATGACAGGGATATCTTGGAGGGCAAATGGAAAGCCCTTAACAGGATAAAATAATATATAAAATAAATCGTGTTTAATGCCCTAAATTATATATAAAAAAAACTTTTTGAATGCTGTGTTGAATGCCTGAGTTGTAAGTATTTCTTGACATTATAGCCTACTGTAGCATGAAGTCATGCCTTAAAAGGTTGTACCACAGTGGCCAGATCCTTTCATAATAATAATAATAATAATAATAATAATAATAATAATAATAATAATATTACCTGCAGTCCTGTTCTTTTTGAATTTATGAGAACAAATGGAACTAAAATCGGTAAAGAAACCTCTTGTTTCATGGTATGAGCTGGGTTCTGGATTTTCTATAAACCCACCCACACAACAAAATGTCACAACTCAGTCAATATTTTCTTTTCAGATTAGTACCACTGTGACAGTTGAGTTTGTGCAGCGGTGCTGTTAAAAGGCAATCACAATTTACAAGTCTCTGACCACAGACTTGGATCTTTTGCTGTGATTTGGGAACAAGCTTCTTGTTTATGGTGGCAGAGCAACCTCTAGTGGCCATAGACATTACCTGTAGCTATAGTTAGAGAAACTGCTGATTTTCAATCCCATACTACTTGCCCTTTGCTACCAAGATGACTAAGTATGTGTGTTTTGTACAGCAACTTATTCAGCTTCCAACTCTTGCACACCTCTACATAATATGGATTAAAGCAGCTGCACACATATGGTGTGAACACATAAAAAACTTGCTTTAACTGCCATTTATGTCCTTAATATGAAGATACTCAACCTGCTTTGTGAGTGTTGTTTTAAATGCTTCTCTTGTTTCTGTTGTTATTAATATAAATCCACTTACTGCTCTTTAAAGGCTTTGCTCCCATAATAAAGAGAAAAAAGAGAGAAATCTGCCTTTACTGAATGTGCATTTGTAAACTTTTTTTTTCTTATTTCTCTGATTTCTGATTTCAACATGTGTTGCAGTAAGTAAAAACACCTGACATTTGAAGACTTATTCCAAAAGAACATCTACTATCTGAGAGCTCTGACACCCACTCTTGTGAAAGTATTGCTGGCATGAAAGTAAAGCATATTATCTGGTTACTGTTGAAGTTATGAGTCATCTTAACACATCTGCTTGCAAAATAGTTATATTTATGAATAGAGGAATCTGCGCTTTTGATCCATTCATTTATGAATTCTATGCATCAAAGTCTTTGCTGAGTGGATATGCAGCGCTTTGGAATGAAAACCTTAATATATTTCGAACTCGTACGATTCATTCAATTAAATTTAAGTCTTAAACCCCACTGCCTCGGTGAATAGGCCCATCGTCTTGACAGGGTTTCAGGACATGACTGCAATAAGGATTATGAAAGAAGACAAGACAGTAAAATAACAAAAACAGCAACAAAGAAACGGCAAGATGCTTGTCCCGTGCAAAGCGATGAATAGAAAAAAGATGAGTTGTGGGTAAATCCCCACGACATAATACATTTCAACTGACATTTGCTTGCTTTTATTGAGTTCTCATAGGCTATTCGGGGCTGCATATTTGGCAACAGCCTATAGGCCTGTTATGCACACAGATGAATCTAGGCAAGGTCCTTGATTGGCATGGTTTCATCTTGGGCTGCAGTGTTGATAGGACTTGAGACATTGCCCGTGGGACAGGCGACTCATCAGGAGCCTCTTGTCTGCAGAAACCTCCCTGCAGCCTGACTTGAACATTGCCCCATCGGTGGTTGTACGAGCAGGCAGCCTCTCCCAACTACACTATACGATCCGAATGAGTTACTGGAGAGGCTTTCGACTCAAGCCTCCATCCGCCATTTTCAGCAGATTGAAAGCAGGTAGAGCAAAAAATCACAAGTCCCCGGTCAAATAAAGCAGGTAAGTGCGCATATGAGTGAAGTCGGCTTTCCCAAAACCACCCTAGGACAAGGCAACACTGGGGGAAAAAAGCTCCAACCGCCTTGCATCGGAAAGAATGAGAGCGGACGGATAGGCTACAAGGGTAACAATAAATTGCATCCATCAGACGCTGTGCGTTTTAGATAATCAAGTGTATTTCTTTTTTTCATTCCCCCTCAACTTTTTGGTGAGCAAAGGCAGGCCGTTTTAAATCTGCTTTTCCACAAAACATTAAAATCTCTTGCTCTGTTTGTTGCTTGAACTTGTGGATCAGAGGGATTTAAAAATGTCTGATCACAACTCCAGCACGAGTGAATCATGAGGGGGAAAAAAATCAAAGGCAACCACTTTAAAATGAATCGGCCTATAAAAAGTTTATGCATTTTCGAGGCCTTATATTTGAAAAGGACGTTTGGGTCTGTGAAATAAGCTG
Organism: Holocentrus rufus; assembly: GCA_900302615.1. Taxonomy (NCBI): domain Eukaryota; kingdom Metazoa; phylum Chordata; class Actinopteri; order Holocentriformes; family Holocentridae; genus Holocentrus; species Holocentrus rufus. The sequence goes on along the minus strand of OMLF01007027.1, from coordinate 17,443 downwards.
GCGCACCACAAATCCAGGCAAGGTTAATTGTGTAAATGGGAGACAATGTAATTTTAGCTGGTGTATTCTTTCGGAATATGTTAACGGGGCTCTCCTAAGTCATATTGTAATGTGTGAACCCATAAGATTAAAATATCGGGTATTGAACTATGTAGAATAGATCCTATTTGATGAATTCAGCGTGGTCACTTTTTGTGAACGCTCAGTTATCAGCAGCTTATTGTGCTTTTCCACAATAGCCTGATCTGCCAGCTGGGAGTAAAACCAAGTAACTAATGCATTAAAAGGCCTTGATTTTTGAGTAAGCAATATTTTCATGAATACAAACGTCCTGCCAAAATTTTGCCTCTGTCTGTGGGCTTCCCTCACTCGTTGTGATTATAATTCTTGCCCTGTAAAGGGTTTTGCTGCATAATAATCAGGTGCAGGTCCTCAAATAAAAGAGGCTTCAAAACTGGTCCATGTACCTGGTGTGGGTCTTTGTCACTGGATGTGAGGGAGGAGCAGCCATTGTCACAGTTTTGTCAGCCAGGTGTTTCATATCAACACTTTAAAGAAGTAACATAAAACTGATAGTGGGTCCTTTGTCCTTCTGAAAATGCCAGCTGCCCTCTTTGCAGTTAATTGGCCCTGAGAGCAGCCTCTGTCTGTTTCAACACTATATTGCTTTTTAATCACCCTTCTTTCTGTTTATAGAGTTCATGTGAAAACACTCCACAGAGCTGCAGCGCCCTTTGTGGAAGCCCACCTA
>OMLF01007027.1:1285-16672 GCA_900302615.1 Holocentrus rufus | reverse complement strand
CAAAAAAAAAAAAAAAAAAAAAAGGTGAAATCTCAGTGTCTTTAAAATGTGAAATGCATGCAACACCTATAACTTTAAGTGATGCATACATGGATTAAGATGTTTGACATTTGTCTGACACGCACTGCTCGGATCATTTTCAATAACAAGGCATTTCTGGCATTTTTCAGGTGTCGGAGGTCATGGCTATTACTGGCGGGACGGTGGAAACGCTTGATGAAATTCCACCCCATGTGTGGAAAGGCTTGCCTGACTGTTTGAGTCTGGGAACCTCTGCTATTAATCCAAGCCGCATTGGTGAGGAAATAAGTGTGACTGTGCCCTACTTTGAAAACTGCAAGTTTCACAAAAATCTTATGAGAAGACTAACATGTTCGTTTCAATTTGGGTGCACAACTCTTTGAAAATGATTGCTTGCGGGCCATCTCGGTGGATGACATGAGACAAAGTTGCGATGAAAATGGAAAACTTTAGAGCTTCAATTAATTTGATGAAACAATTTTTAGACTGATCAGATTGTGTGAATTAAAGGGTACTAAGAATGCCAGTAATGGCCAAAATCAAGAATAGATGCAGGTTTCAGCATTTTCTTTTATGCTTCAGTGAATCAAGCTTAATCTTTTGCAAGTGTTTTAGCACAGGTGATCATCCAAATTACAAAACTAATTTGGTCTTCTACATATTTAGCTCTGAAAATACAATACAGAGTCAGATATAATGTAGTAGGTTTTTGTGTTTTTGTCTTTCTTTTTTCAGGTGTCTGGGCCACTCGAGTCATTCCTAAAGGCAAGAGGTTTGGCCCATTTGTAGGAGAGAAGAAAAAAAGGTCCCAAGTGACCAGTAATGTTTACATGTGGGAGGTAAGCAAAAGGCTGCTCGGTCGTCTCTTTTCCCCATAATATTCACCTCCATCTTTGTGGTAGCATCCTCCATAGCTTAAGGCTATCATCTGTTTTATTATCTATACAATAAGAACCCACAGTTCATTAACCTATACAGTGACAAAACTTATTTGGTGGTAATGAAAACTGCACAAACCAACACAGCATACATGAATAATGTCCAAGTTATGGGAAAATGGGGGAAAAATTGGGGAAAATTGGGCAAAAAAAAAAAAAACTTCATTATTACATTGCTATAACAAATGCTGATGATTGTGTTTCTGCTGTCACTTGAGCAGACATGATCCATTCGGTGATCCTGCCCATTTTTCCAGCAGGAGCATTATGTTCTTGTTTCTTCTTCCATGCAGGTTTATTTCCCAGCGAGGGGCTGGATGTGTGTTGATGCCACAGACCCCATGAAGGGGAACTGGCTGCGCTACGTGAACTGGGCACGCTCGACTCAAGAGCAGAATCTTTTTCCCTTGGAGATCAACCGAGCCATTTACTACAAAGTTTTAAGGGTACGTTTAACAGACGTTGTTGTTACATCTGGCCACTTACCCTGTTGAGGAATGTTGACTTATTTTCCTGTTACACTGCTTGTAAGTTGCTCTGATTAAGTGACTGTGTTTCAAGCTATAATTTTGCCCAAAATCTTGGGCATGAGGATTAAGATCCAATATATAACATGTGGTGGGCTGTAAGGCAAAGCAATTCTGCACTGAGTTGTTTTTTTTGAAACGTCACAAGAATGTAAAGCTTTGTATCCACAGCATATCATTATGGTGCTTGTAAATGTCATATAGTGATCCAGTTATTGCTCCATATCTCTTGTAGGATGTCATTATATTGCATGTAAACAGACAATACATGAAGTCTAATCACATTCTTGAACAAAGATTTAAGGGTAGGTTAAACACACATTATTGCATTTCCTCTGTTTCTTGCTGGAAAAGTGCTATTTTACAGTTGTACTAATTTTAAGCTGCTGACTGCAGTGAATGAATGAATTAATTAATGAATGAATGAATGGACTGGCTGATTTTGGATGGAGGCAGGAACATAGCTATGATCTGAGAATATTACATAACATATGTGATGACTCCTTGCTCTTCTCAAGGATAACACTGTATATGACACTGTGCCACTACTATAAACACCTATCCCTATATGTGAAGGTAAAAAAGTCAGTAAACTGCCACCAATACAATACAATGTCACTTTTTTAAAAACATCTTTTATATAACCTACATTTGTATTCACGTATGACATCACTATGACTAACTGTGATATTTAGTATGAAATAATGGCAGTAAGACTCAAGACAACATAATAAAGGTGGGTTAAGTCTTTTGCAAATAAAAATGTAGGTAAATTGAGTTTTAATGGTTTTATCCTGTATTATATCCCCCTCTACAATTTGAACTCAGTATTAGAAGAGAATTGTATAATTTAGGCTGGTCTGAAAACAATGTCAAATTCCATCCCCCCCTTGGATTTGACAGATTAGATGAACAGTGGCCCAAATATTCCCCTTGCCTCTCAGCAAGCCGGTCTCTGATTGGTGCCCGACCTCATCTCTCATTGTTCCAGCCTATCGGGCCGGGAGAGGAGCTGCTGGTGTGGTACAGTGGGGAAGACAACCCTGAGATAACAGCTGCACTAGAGGAAGAAAGAGTCAGCAGCCTGAGCAAGAAAAATTCACCCAGGGCAAAACGAGGTGAGGCCTCCCTTCATACAAAGATGACATTTCTGTTCGATTTCGTCTTGGCCGAATGCACCGCACACTCGCGACACGATTAATAGCAATCAAGCGATTTCTTTGCAGCCCAGTCGAAGTTGTATTTACTAGCTAGCTAGCTCCTAAAGGCTACTAGCTACCAGGCTATAGTCGGTTGCGATGTGTGGGGCTTTTCTCTACTTTCACACCCGACGTGAAACTCGCCGTTGCGACATCATTTTGCCTTAAATAACGCACGATCGTCCGTCTCTAGCCGTAAAACAGCACGTAAAACTGTCAAACGAGTAGGTGAACAACTTTTCAGGAGCTTTTCTGGCTCCCGATGGTCCTGACGTTTTCGAGGATGTGACCTTCCCTGAGCTCCTAAAGCATGAAAGCCATCCATCGGCGAGCCTCTTACTTGATGATGGCCTAGCTAGTTAGCTCACTAGCCAGCCACATTTAGCTACAGTTACAAGCTTATTCAAGTACAGATCTGTGATACGGTTTAAACTATAGCAGTAATGGCCTGTAGGGTATAATTGGCAATATGCAGGGTGCTATTCTGGGTGCAGATAAACCAGTTAAGCGAGTTGTCAAACTAGGTATCGCAAGCTAGCATACAAGCTAACATGCTAGGTCTGGGACACGGACATCCCGTTGTACAGAAGCAGATGGCAAACTGTCTAGAGTTCAGGGTAAATTATTAATAAAACTGGATTATGTCGATACGGGCAGTGTTAAGGCAGTTGCTTTTTTAATCGTAGTGGAATGTTTTGAATGTGGTTATACTGGTGTTACCTCCTGGTTTGGTGGCGTAAACAGTGGCTTTAAAAGCATCAGAAGACTAAATGTAGTAGCCTCACTTAACTTTTCAAATAGATTTTGGGACAATTTGTAAACAACAAAAGGAAATTGAATCCCAACGGGGCCCCGATTAAGGAAGGGTCAGACCTCTGAGCCCCACATTTTCTGTCCATAATACAAAACCCATCTAACATGTTATTAAAATGCCTTTTTGAGTTCGTTAGTCAACATGAACTTTGGACGTAGTGCTTCATAAAAGAAGTGGATCATGCGGGTAATTCAATGCAGGAACACAAAGAGGAGAACAAGTTTGATAAATCAGTGTTTGCTATCTCATCTTATCAGTTTTGGTCTGTTTATTCTTGGCCTAGTTATCTAATTAGCAATTTTTCCTTTTACCAAGTTAATTTATCAATTTAGGACAGAACATTTGGTATATGGCACAATAGTCAAAATACAACGTGGTCAGCTGTAGGGCAAGTACAATATACTAGATATGCTTGATATATATCAGAATATGATAGCTTTTGTATGCATTATATCATCAAGGTGATTATAGGTATCACATAGTGATCCAGTCATTATTTCAGACCTCTTTTACAGTGTAATTACATTGTATTTAAACAGATGACATGTAGAAAACATGATCACATTCCTGAACTTTTGAAGGCTCAGTTAAACAAGTTAAATATAAATTTTGAGACCTTAGCCCTAGGCCTTCGTGTGTATCTTAAAATATTGACTTGTAAGTTACCTCTTTGTTAAGGAACTTCTTCTTTTTTAAAAATTTGCCAACATTTTGTTTGGAGAAATTTTCTCAAATCCTATAGGCAGTAGCCTTTAGTCCAGTCATCTCCTTATACTGCAATGCAGTGTCTTTTGGCAGCCCTGTACTGAACTGCACAGTAAACCTTGATGAGTTTAGCCTACTTGTCTCACTAGCTGCATATAAAATCAAACCATCGTGCATACTAGTATGCCTGATCTATGCTAGCATTACTATGCATCCATACTGGGTATTTGATTCAAATTAAATTAGACAGCAAAGGCCAGGGCTCCTAAATGTTGGTGCGGTTTAAACTGTGGAAATGTTCGGGGAGCTGTACTGCTGCTGAACAGCCTCTGACCATGCTGGTCAGATGACTGACCTGCAGCATGTGTCTCTGTGGCATGAATTAGGCTTTGTAGGCCAGGCCAGATGACCTTGTTGACGCACTCCATTGATGACTAGGTGCCAGCGCAGCCTCTTGAGACAGATCAGGCTCAAAATTCAAAATGGTTTCACGGTAAGGCTAGGCTCAGGTTATTGACCAGTACAGTTCGCATTCCCACTCTTTTATCTTATATGAATTACTAATGCATGTAAGCTCTTAATTGTGAGTACAAAATTTTAACGTCTTAAGAATGGGCTGGGTTAATTCATTTATTTTTCCTTTTTTGTAATGTTTTGAAATAACATTAAACAGGGATTTAAGAATTGATTTGTCATAGTGAATGGGTAATAGCACAATTACATAATATAGTCATGACATATGTTACTTCATCTTGTAAGGATTAACAGTCAAATCAGACAGACTATCAGTAGTTACAGAGAAAAAATAACTATATCTGGCATATCTTTTGCCCTAAATTTTCTTGAAGTATACTCACCATTAGAGTTCCCTTGAAATATATCCCTCAGATCTGCTTTTCAAGGAGTGACTGTGACGTGAATACATTCTGAACCACACCCTTGCGGTTTTGGCAAACAATTGTTTTTCTCTTTAATGTTACAATAATATCAAAATGTAATATTAGGTGACTGTGTGAAGCTGTAAATCATTGTCAATGTGTGTGTGTGTGAAAGCCCAACATTGACACGTTCAATGCAGTGATAGTCACATGTGAGGGATGCCATGTGCTGCTTATCAGCTTTAAATGTATGTATAATGCAAACAGTATTTTATGCAAATAGTATTTTTAGTATCATAACTTTTCTATATCTGCACTTTCCCCTTGTAAACCTGTGTGTTTGTTTTACATCAGGCCTGGCCTGAAGTAATGTGTGCATTTCTCTCAGCAGTCAGGAGAAAGCTGTTGGAGAGAGCCAGACAGGCTGGTTTGGGTGGATTCAAGCAAACAAGTGAAACCCAACCTATTATCAAGGAGATGTGGGATGGGGAGGAAGGTTAGTTATCTCATTATCATAGAGCAGGTTGACATTCTCACCTGTTCTTTCATTCAATATCTCTTTTGTAATAAGTTCATTTGATTTCAGTTTACATGTTTGTTGTTCAGATTCCTGAAATGGTTTAATGACAAAGCCTGACTTTGCTTCTCATGAATTGTGTTCAGGTCCCAAGGAGGAGGACGGGCGGCCATCATCCCTCGGGCCCTCACAGGCACCCCAGGAACCTCATGCCATGGGAAGTGCCGATCACACAGATGTACAGGGTACATCAGTTGTTATGATTGACATGGATGATCGGGAGGGGGAAGAAGAAGAAGATGAAGAAGAAGAGGAGGAGGAGGAAGAGGAGGAGGAAGATGCTGATGAGGTGGATGAGGTGGAGGATCCAGGTGAACTACAGCAAATGCTGCCCATGCAAACTGGTCAGCATTCATCTGTAGCTGATTCAATGCAAAATAAGCAGTCTGATCTGTTGCTGACCCATGGTGATAGTGGTGAAGGGAGCCCTGGGGATCTGCAGATCGAGACAGAGTCTTCCTCACTTCCAGGGCAAGAACCGGAGGTCGATCCTGATCTTGACCTTGACCCCGATCCTGATGGTGACCTTGAAGGTGATCCCCACGGAGAGTCCTATCCCTGCCAGCACTGCGAGCGCCACTTCTCCACGAAACAGGGCCTGGAGCGCCACATACATATTCATGCCATGGCTAACCAGCAAACACACGTGTTCAAGTGCCGATACTGTGGCAAATCCTTTGGCTCACAGGTGGGGCGGCGGCGGCATGAGCGAAGGCACGAGAGCGGGCCCAAGAAAAGGCCCGGCTCCCTGGCTGGGACTGCCAATCTACTCGGTCCTGTGGTGCAGACTGACGGTTCAAGTCCTGACTGTACCAGCCCGACTAGTCACAGCATAGCCATAGGGTCTCAGATTCTGGGGGGGCCTTTGCACACCTCTGAGGTGATGAGGAAAGAGTTAGGGCCCCATGCTGACCGTCCTTTTTTAATGGATGAAAACGGGGAGTCAAAGGAGCTCCATCCTTGCAAGTACTGTAACAAGGCGTTTGGCACACACACAAACATGCGCCGACACCAGCGCAGAATACATGAACGCCACTTGCTACCAAAGGGTGTTCGCAGGAAAGGCATGCTGCTGCAGGAGGCGTCGGCGCAGCAGCAACAGCAGCAGCCTGACGAATCCCCCAGCACCAGCCCCCCGCCCGTCTATGTGCCCAGCGCGGACACAGAAGACGAAGCCGACAGGGACGATTATGTCGTTGACATATCTAAAAACATCTCTGAGAATTTGAGCTTCTACATTGATGGCAAGATTCTGTCTACCAGTTCGGTCAGCAGCTGTGAAGTGATAGAGGTAGACTCCAGATCTGCAGCGTTATTTGGTCTCGACACAGTAATAATCAGCCCAAACCAGATCAGTCAGGCACTCAAGGTAGAGGGTAGAACCAATGCTGTGAAGCAGGTCTCCAGTATAGGCCAGCCAACATCAAAACGGAGAACATCCACACCCCCACTCGTTCCCAGCCTTAAAATGGAGACCGAAACAGGATCTTCCGCTGCCTCTTCCTCTTCTTCATCCTCCACATCGTCCTCATCTAACTTGTATGTGGGAGGACTGTTTCCCCAAGCCACAGATTCATCAGCATTTCAAAGGGAGAAAACTGTCTATCTCTCCCCTAAGCTCAAACAGCTCCTACAGACACAGGACATACAGAAGTCCACCGTTGCCCTGATAGCAGAGAGCCATAGACTGGCCGCCCCGCTGTCAGTCATGCCACTGCCAGGGGTTTCAGGCAGGTTTAAGAGGAGAACAGCATCTCCTCCCTCTTCTCCGCAGCTCAGTCCTGCACAGAAAGCTGAGAACTGTAAAGCTGAGGTGGGGAGCTCATACACCCTAAAGGTGCCAAAGCTGGAAAGCCACAGTGTGTCCCCTGCAGGGAGCCTGCTGGGCAAGGACAATGGGGACACGCTGAGCCCTTCTGGGAAGGACATGCGCAGCCAGCCTGCCTCGAGTAGCGGGGGGAATTCCTGTAATCAGCAGCCGCTGGACCTGTCCAGCTCTGTCAGTAAGAGAAGTGACAGCTTGAACAAGGTGCTTGGCGATTCAGCTCTTGATTTAAGCATGCATCGGAAGAGCGCTGCCGAGGCAGAGTCAAAGGGAAGTCCAGCACCGCAGCCTCTGACCAAGAAGAGGAAGCCTAACACCAGCATGCTAGAGAAGGTGCTGATGAATGAGTATGTAGGTCTGACCTCGGCAGCAGAGGAGGGCCCCTCTGCCTTGGCAAACCTTGGCTGTTTTCAGTCTCTGTCTCCAACTACGGCGTCAGAGTCTGCCCACCCCTCTCCGCCCTCTCTGACCCCTGTCACTTTGAACCCCTCCTCACCTGGCACCTCCAGTATGACATCCCCAACACCACCTCCCCCTGTACTACCTACCATACCCTCTCCTCCCGATATGCCTAGCTCTCCTCTCTCTCAGCCTTCAGACAGCTCTGCGTTGAGGCCCCTTCCTGTCCTCTCGCCCAAAATGTCTCCGAGATCAGTTGAGCACCAGTCCCTTTCTGACTCAGAGGAGGTGCCATTAGCAAAAGAAAGTCAAGACGGAGAGGAGAACCATATCCCCAAGCCACTGGACTCCCCTCACACTCCAGTCAATAGTTCAAGTACACCAAGCCCTTCTGAGCCCACATCAGTAGATCTGCCCACAGCAGAGGCTGATGTTCCTCTGACTATGAATAGCAACAGTCTGCTAAACGGCAAATTGAGCCGAGACCTTGATTCAATAACAGAGAGCTCCCAGGGCTCCGACTCGGCTGTTGTATCATCCCAGCTAGAATCCTCGCCTGCCTCTTCAACGTCTCCTCCTCATATATCACATGACCCCTCTCCATCACTGGTGCCACCCCCCCTCGCTCACACTTCAATAAAGGAAGAGCCCCACCACGGCACAGATGAGGTGTCAGATATGAACCACACACCTCATGATCGTGTTGCCTCTTCACCTCAGCCTGCTGCTGCTGCTGCTGATAAACCCTCAGAGGCAGAGGAAGTCGACTCTGAGACGTACTGCATGACGTTTGTGTGTAACGTCTGTGAAGAGCCTTTCCGCTCCATCAAAGAGCTCAGCGGGCACATCACGGAGCACGCGGTGGACTGGCCTTTTAAATGTGAGTTCTGCGTGCAGCTGTTTGGGGACGTCCCGGCCCTGCTGGCCCATCGGACATCCCTACATGGAGTGGGCAGGATCTTTGTGTGTTCCGTTTGTTCCAAGGAGTTTGCGTTTCTCTGCAACCTCCAGCAGCACCAAAAGGACCTGCATCCAAACCAGACATGCACACACACCACTGTAGAGAGTGGTAAGCTTAGGCCGCAGAACTACACAGATCCATCCAGGGCCAAAGAGGAAAGCAGTCCCTCAACACCAGCACCAGCACCAGCACCAGCACCAGATACTTCTGATGAAGGTGCTCCGCTTAGCGTTTCCAATTTAACAAAAGAAGAGCCGGATGTCAATGGTAAACATGTAGACGATGGGCCGGAGGACTCCACTGAGGAGCTGTACACTACAATAAAGATAATGGCGTCTGAGGGAGGGAAGCCTAAAACCCCCGATGTGCGTCTTGGCATTAATCAACACTACCCAAGTTTCAAACCACCCCCTTTCCCCTACCACAGCCGTTCTCATGCTGGCTCCGTGGCCTCAGCTACCAACTTCACCACACACAACATACCACAGACTTTCAGCACTGCCATTCGCTGCACCAAGTGTGGCAACAGCTTTGACAACATGCCCGAGCTGCACAAACACATATTGGCCTGTGCCAATGCTAGTGATAAGAAGCGTTACACTCCCAAGAAAAACCCCATCCCCCTCAAGCAAATAGTGAAGCCTCAGAATGGAGCTCTGTCGCCTTCAGCAGCCGGTGCAGGCCAAAATGCTTTCCGTCGAATGGGTCAGCCTAAGAGACTCAATTTTAATCAAGAGCCCTCGGGCAAAATGAAAATGAGCGCCCTCAGTAAGAAGAAAAACCAGCTAGTCCAGAAGGCTATCTCACAGAAAAATAAAACTGCTACTACTGCAAAGAGGACTTCCGTTAAAGCTGAAGAACAGCAGGATCTTAATGTCTGCCCCCACTGCAGTCGGGAGTTTACCTACCCTGCAAGTCTCAGTAAACACATGCTGGTCAGCTGTCCGATGAAGCCTGTTGTCAAAAAGGGCAAGAAAGGCGCAGTGGAGGTGAAAAAGGAGGCAGCATCTATGGTAGATAAAAACATGAACCTTAGGAGAAAAGCGTCAGACTGTGAAATTCAACAGGCAGAGTCAGGGCCCAAACCCCTGGGAAAGACCCGGGCTCGCAGCTCTGGTGCCGCAGAGCCTGAGACCGCACAGGCAAGCAAAGGAAAAACTGCTGCTACATTTGGCCGGTTTAAGAGGCCTGCCTCATTCCCCGTCTCATCCCCTAGCAAAAAAAGTAAAAAGGGCCAAGCTCAGTCTTTACCTCCCACCCCCTCGTCCGCTGACACTCCCAGTGACACCGCACCACGACCGGCCATGAGAATGCAACGCATGGGCAAGGAGCCGGTACCTAAGAGGGTAGCAGATGCCAAATCACCACCACAGCAGCCGAAGAAGGAGGAGCGGTTCTCCCTCCGGACGCGGGAGAGAGTGGGTGGTCCAGTCACCAGAAGCTTACAGATGGCCAACACAGTTGCTTCTGTGGAGGTGAAAACTGAGGAACCTCCCATGCAAGAGCCAAAAGAAACTCAGGTAGGAGATTTTCAGAGTGCACGGATATTTGTTTTTGAATTCTGTAGCAAATGTCATTTTGCAGAGACATTTTGAAATCAGGGCCACCCAGCCCCTTTTTTCCACAGGAGACATGTATAATTGTCCTAATTTGCCTAATAACGTCTAGTCTGCTTCAAGTCCTAATTTTAAATTTGTTAAAAACAAATCTTTAAAAGGACGAGCGCTCGCTTGGTACTTTGAACACGCATTCGTTAATAGGTTCTGTGTTTTTCTGTGATGTAATTTAAGTTACAGATCAGACAGCTCTTGTACAAATTTAGACAAGGCATAATTATGCCTCTGTTTTGTCTTTATAGGAGTTGCTGATGAAGTGAGCTTTGAGGACACTGTTGAGATATTCCTGGGAATACGGTGCTCACCTCTCAGGAGACGCTCTGGACTAATCAAGGCACTGACAGCGCTGAGGTGGACATTTTTTTGGGTGGGCTCATTCACTCGAAACAAGTGAAGTCTGCCTATCTCAGATGCCTCGCTGGCTGTAAACACGGAACCCTCTTCATCTTCCATTCATCTCTGGAACTGAGCCTCGGTTTTAGCCAGCCCTGCAAAAAACAGAAAAAAAGGAAAAAAAGAACTGTAAATGACAATGAGTTAATATATACAATGTGTCATTACTTGACCCAAAACAGTAACATTAGGGTTCCGTTATGTTTGATAGCTGATAAATTGCAAATGGCAATCAGATATCAGTTCACGAAACTTGTCCGGTCTTTGTTTTTGTTCCGTATTTTCACCATTGGGTTGTTTAGATCTCCAGATGTCTCCAGAGTCTCTTAATGCATGTGCTGAATAGAGTATGAACTAGATAAAGCAAATTTCCATGTTCCTCTCCCAACTGCACCTACTTCTGTTAATACGATGATTTGCAAAATAATATGTATGTTTGATTTAAATTCTGTAGTCATTATTATATTGTAGAATTTATCTTATTGGCATTTTTTTCTTGTTTGGGGGAAACAAAAATGAAAATGGCAGTGGTGTGCTGCAAAAATTGGTCCTCAGGAACACTGTATATGTGTGTTAAATATGTGTATGGGTATGGTCGGATGTGTAGCCTGACAGCTATTCCTTGTTCCTGACAGCTATTCCTGACAGCTACTGCTGTCATACTTAAGACTGAGAGCTCCGGTCTCAATCTTAAGTATGTTTTTACGTGCTTTCTCATATTATTGTTTTGTTTATCTGAACATTAGAGCAGATAGTTCCAACTGTAAAGTGGTGGGGATTGTGTTTTGTCTCCTTTAAAAAAAAAACTCACTCGTCTTGAAAAGAAATACTGCCACAAATGTCCATTGTTTTTGTTAACATTTTGATTCAGCGTCTCAAAATGTAACTCGTACAGCCCAGTGGTCTGACAGCACTTTAAAATGAACTTATGAGGACATTCTAGCTAGACCGGTCACATACAATGAACCATCTGATAATTTGGTATAAAAAATGAATGATGGAATGTATTCAGGTCGGTTGCACATTGCCGACACTAGGATGCCTCACTGCATTGGCGCAGATTATTAATCTAAAATACTGCTTGTATTACCTTTCAGTGAAGGTCTAAAGTGAGTTTCTCTCTGAAGCGGTTCATCACATCAAAATGATAAATGAACGTCAGTATGCCAAAAAATTATGATTGTAAGTAGTTTAATGCGGCAACGCTTTTTCTTTGTGCGAAGAGTCTCGAAAAGTTGTTTGATTTGTCCGTTTTCCTGCAGCCATGCCACAGTACATAACTTAGATTTTTGTTGCTTTATGTAGACTCTGGGGCAAAGTCATCTTTGTTTCAGTGAGCTGATCTTTGGTAATAGTGTACATGACAAAAATATTATATTTAAGTCCCTGCTGATAAAGTGCTTTATTCCTTTTAAGTTTCATCACCTCTCCTGACAGCTCTCACCCCACCTCTCACTCTGGACCACATCTGTCACACCACTGAGACAGCAGACAGGGGCAGCGCTCAAAATGCTTAAAGCATGTTTTGGAAAAGGAAATTTGAACAATATGATTTGAAGCTAATTTATATTTCCATGTGAAATCTTCATCTATGTTTTGCCTTTCAGCATCAATATTGTGTATTTGAGGATGAACAAAGACAAATATCCCTAATGACCTCAAGTAAAACATTGCTGTAATTGACATAATAAAAACTTTTTCAATTTGGGTAAAGCTTTTTATTTGTTTCGCTGATAGGCTTCCACCAGTGCTGCAAGCTGTGATACGTGACTGGTAGGATAGGGATTTGGTGTGTGAAAAAATGTCTTTCACTTTGAGCTGGGTAAGGCTGGAACAGAGTCACGCAGAAGTTGTTCATCATACTTAAATGTGCCATGCATTCCTGCTTTCCCCCCCAGCAGGTTATATTAAAATCAAGAATTACTTTCTAAATGCACAGAAAGAGTGTGATTAACTGCACTCATAACTGAGATTGACACCTAGTTGCTGGGGGCTCATTTTATTTTTATTTATTAGCATAATAGATGTAGCTGCCATTGCAACCGTAACAATGCAGGGCTCTGGCTAAAATCTGTTGATTGCCTTTCCACTTAGAACCTGTCAGCTTATGAAAATTGAATTTGATCCATTTTATTTGAGGTTGATGGAGGTAGCACTTAGGATAAATTTTATTATACATGATTAAGCAACTGCCATTACTCCACAGGTCAGCAGGCTACTGGGGGACCACGGCCATCGCCAGCTTGCTTGCTGCTGCGAGAGCTGCGTCTATTTTGGGAGCTCTGCACTTGTCAGTGAGCTTGATATGTGAGTCATACCGTACCTTAAATTGTTACCTCCCTCTCCTTAACTGTACTTTGTAGAGGAGCTTTTGTAGCTCAGTATGGAAAAACGGACATATTGTGTGTGAATTTTTTTTTCCTCATGGGTTTTTGATCTTTGCTTTCAGAACTTTAAGGTTGTATATGACACCATGAGAGCAAATAAAACACACTTGAATTCTTGAATCAAAAGTTTTAATGTAAAATGTAAAAACTGTTTTTTGCTGTAGTTTGTAAAGTTAAATAATCCTGGTGCAAAGTGTTTCGTACCATGTTTTGGGTTTACATGGTGAAGAATTTGCGCTCCCTGACCTTAAGGACACAAAGTCTGCGAATTGGTGTCAAGTAGCAAACTGTGTGGGCTGAAGCATCATATTGTAGCCAAACAGTATCATAGTACCAGGGGTGTAACTTTGGTCCTAATGGTGCGTGTTTGTGTGGGAGGTTCTCCCAGAGGAACTGCTTAGCTGTTTAAAATGAACTTGCTGCATTTGTACACAAAACATGACTCGGGGAAGACCAACTAGCTCACTGAAATTTGTTCTGTATTGGTGTGGATATATGCCAACATTCAACTTAGTTTTGAACATGTTTATGTGTTAGTACATCTCATTCAGTTGGTCAAGGCCTTGCTGAGTCGTTGACTGTGCTAACCCCAAGAACTGAGCGAACATATGGAATTTGTGGGGATCCCTGAGGATCAAAAAGCCCTGAACTATTGTCCGAGTAAAACATACTCATATAAGAGCTCAATACTGACTGAACGATATTAAAGTTCTTCACATTTGTTACTCTACTAAGTCCTAAGCACAGAGCAAACAAAAAGTCCCAAATACGCCCATGTATAAAATAGATAGATACATAGTTGACTTTAATAATCCCTGTAGGGAAATTAAATCCTCATAGCAAACAGATACATTAAAATACAAATGACTACAGGTCCATGGACACAGCAGCTAAGATGAATAAGCAGAAAGATTAGTGAATAGATGAGTGGGGATATTGAATGATAGTCCGGTCATAAATAAAGTACAAGATGAAGACATAAAGTGCTGAAGATTAACAACGTCCAGACACAAAGAGCAAAGTGATTACACTGTTATGTCTTCTGCCATTCTAATGCAAGCCACAGTAATTCATAAATCATACAACAGGACAACTTCAAAGAAGTCAGTGAAATAATAACAGTGACTTGTTCGCTTGTGCACATGATCATCAAATACAAACTAATGATGCAGTGTGCTGCCTTTTTTTGTAATACTCCACGTATCATAAGTGGATCATGTATCATTCATAATCCACTTCCTGTCCCTGAAACTTAACTCCACCATTAGACCTTCTGGATGGAAAATCAAAGCCTCTCAGTGTCCTGGATGGCGCGAGCCTCCCAAGGCCTCATCTGGCCTTTGTGCATCTGCTGAGATTAGTTTTGTCCAGAGCCCATCCATCACTCCGGCACACATTAATGGCCTATCAGACCCACCTACCAGACGGTGTGCCATCATAACATGCCCCCAGCACTGAAAACAAAGTCACCAAAGAACCCGAGTGTCTTGTGGACTCGAGCATAACGCAATGCTTTGGTTATCATGTTGATGGATGGAACTGGAGATGAATTAAATGTGCCGGTTGGATTTGATCCACCGGATGGGCTTCTCTTTATTCAGTCGGTCTGCGAGACATGTTTATTTGCCCCTGTGCCATGATGATATAGTTTATGGGCAGTTGTTGTTTATGGGTGCTCTGCTGTGTGTGTGTGTGTGTGTGTGTGTGTGTGTTGGGGTGGGTGGGTCTGTTGGAAGAGTGCTGTGCCATACTTGTGCTGTCACGTTGAAATATCACTGCACTCTCTCTTGATTGCTGTGTACGGTGCTTCAGCCCTATTCATAAAAATGCAATTGCATGCAGCTCTGTGCCTGCGTTGATGAAATAAACCATGATACACCAGAGAGGCAGATTTAAGACGTGACAGAGCGCGGGGACTACTGTAGGGGGTTGATCGTTATTCACCACATGGGCCGGCATCGCATTTGTGAAGCAGGACTGATAAAAAAAAAACTCTACTTCTTCAAATTGTTTGTGTAGAAATGGTCTTTTCCTCGGGTTTCTTGTATGAAAAAAAATGATTGATTGCTTAGGGAATGTGGATCAGACTAGCAATTATTGAGCTATAGTTTGTCTTCATCATAAAAAAAAAAAAAAAAAGGCGACGG
>OMLF01007025.1:1166-30216 GCA_900302615.1 Holocentrus rufus | reverse complement strand
GCTCCATATCTCCTCGTGAGGGACAATAAAAGACAGATTTTCCTCAGATGTTTGAAAGCATGTATTATTGAGGCTCCCTCCGCCTCCCATGGTTCCCCCCACTACATGAGAAAACTCCCAATATCTGGGAAAAAAAATAAATAAATATAAAATTAAAATTAAATTAAAAAATTCCTCCAATGAATCATTCATTTCCTGCTGAGTGATACTGCAGACACCTGTCGGGAAGATCTAATGAATTTTTTCCAAACCTCCAACATCCAGCCTGCTGGGTTTTAACAGGGACCACACTGCTCAAAACCAGACAGACGCAACTGCATGTCATGACGGCACAGGCCTGTATCACTCAGCATTAGGATGGATTGTGCCTCATCTATCAAGCAAAGTAGGAGCAAATTTGCAAATATTTTGATATGCTACAGTGAATGTTTGATTTGCACTCCTAAAAAGTTTGCATGCATTTATTAAATAAGCTCTGGCCGCGCATTTGAGCAATCTTAACTCAGGAAATATTGATAAATGAGTCTCATTAGTGGTACTAACTGCTTATATAAGGAATGCGAGGCCAGTTTGCTGCTGCGGTTGCTTACATCTCTTTGCTGTTTATGTTCAGCAGCCTCAGGGGAGCCTTTGTAATGTAAGCCAGGCTCATGAGGAGGATATAGACTCAATACACATATATACACATGCACAGGAACACACATAGAAGAATACACCCACATATCTATGGAGATATAGACATATACACGTACACACACACGGCTTTCAAACTTTTCTCTGAGTAAACGGGGTGTCTGCGTCCAACTGTGATCTAATTAGAAAACGCCCGGTGAGCAGATTACCAACGCAACAGTAACGAAGGCCGACAGCTTTGCCTCCTCGACGACGGCGCGGAAAAAAATTTGAGAAAGCCTCGGCGCTCGGTGATGAGACGCCTAATCTCATAGCAGCCAGAGTCACCATGGTGATGATGCCCACATTCCATATTTCAGAGGCTTAACAACTTGGCCTTGATTTGCTGATTGCAGCGTTTAGTTTGTGATGAGGATTTGTTTACATGTTGGCACTTGACATCCAGAATATCTTTCAAAGTTGTGCGAGTCGTAATCAGCTTGTATCTCCATTTTCTTTGTGAGGCTTAAATATGTATTTCTTATTCTTAATTATAGTGCCACTGTTAAAGTCTTGAAATTATACATAAGACTAATTGTATTGTTTTGTCCTCATTTGTTCCTCTTTCTTTTTTCTCTCTTTTTTCTTTCTGTCTTTCTTTCTTTTTTCTCTCTGTCATTCTTTCCTTCTTTCCAGGTCGCACCTGAGTCGTCACGTCTCCCTGCCGCAGCGTATTGTTCCTTTGTGAGGGAGACTTACTGTAATGATAAAACCCAAAGGCTCAACAGTAAATATGATCTCATTCACAGCTATGGCTTCTGCTGTTTCCATTCAGACGTCCCCTTATCTTCCAGACACACCTTTGCTTCGACAACTTAAATCCCAAACTCACCCGGGGTGAGGCACACTATCCTGCGCGCACGCTATGACTTCTTGCTACCGGCAAAATTATGGCCGCCAGGTGATGAGATGAAATAGAAACATATCAGTGTATTTAATGAAATGTGCATATTTTTGTCAAATGGAATTGGCCTCTGAATGACTTTATCTTCTTATGTCCTTTCCCTTTTTGAGTCATCCTCTTCTTCTCCAGCTTACTCCTTTTTCGTCTTCTTCTACTGCTTTTTTCATCTCCATCATCTTTATCACGATCATCATTTCCATCCTCCTCTTCACCTCCCCCCCTCCAATGATATTTTTATTGGCTATTTATGCCCAGACATGTTGTAGATATGATCTTTCACTCTGTTTTTTTTATTATTATTCAGTTGGTTGTTATTCCAAAGTTATCTCTCCTCTATGTCTGCTATCTTCCTGTCTTGCCTCCTTTAAGTAGAATTGTCTGATCTGCCTATGCGGCAAGCTTTGAGAGCAAAGTCTGATTTGCTTTCTGCTCTCTCAGCGCACAGCTTTCAAAAGCTCTTGTCATTGACTCCACCGAAGAGTTCTTCAGCGTGAGGTCAGGCAGTGAGCATTTACATTTACACAAACATGGATTACTCCGTGTTTGAATCCCAGCACATACAGACAGAGAAACAAGCATGCAGACATACATTATATTTGTGCTGAAAAGTGGCTGGAAATTCTCAGTCTCTTTCCTCCTCCTTTCTCTCCCTCTCTTTCGCTCTCGGAGACAAAAGTGCATCCAGACACACAACTAGTGCGTATCATGCACAGACCTCTTTATACACTTTTCAGCGCCATTCAAATCAAGCCCCACAGCCAGGTCTGTGTCACAGCAGGCAATCACTCCATGAATCACTGAGCCAGTTGCATGACATCATGTTTTCAGCAGCAGCCCCCTGCTTCCTGTTTCTCCCATCCGCCATCTCGCAGCGGGGATCCCGATCTGCTTCATTTGTTTGTTATTTTCCACCAGGGGAGAGCCGGAGCGGGAGGTACGTTTAAATTGACTTTCCCAATCTGGGCCAGTCTTTCTGGGCTTTCATTGCCGCTGAGATTTGCTTTCTCTGTACTGGGGCAAAGGGATAAGTCATCCATCTTCTTTGACAGCTTAAACTGTCAATCATGCAACATGGAAGGTAAAGTTCTTTTGCTCTCAGTGGTAATATTACAAGCTTAGCGCTTCAATCAAACAAGTGTCTCCCTTTGGTGGGTAAGCAGCAACTTTGAGAAGAAGAAAGGACAGAGTTGTGACTCCAAAGCCGCAGCACAGCGTTTCTTCCGGGGCCAGGCCTCTTTGTCTCTTTTGGTCTCTCTGGTTCTTTTTTATAACAGTGTTTCATAATGTGTCCCAGCGCGCTGACAATGGCAGGTGGCCGATATGTTTACCTTGGCTTACAGAGGCACTGTCACACAAGAGCGTACTCATGGGTTTATCATCGTGTTGACACTCAAAGGGATTATACAAAGGCAGAAACAAGCAAGGTTTATCAGCCTCAACCTCACAGGAAAACACACACACAGACAACACACATACTGATGCACTCCTGCACACGCAGACATCCTCAGAGAAAACTCTAATCCCTCCGAAAAAAAGGAAAAATGAACGGCATTGAGCACTGCAGAAAAACACACAGATTTGGCAACTTGAGCTCTTTCCCACTATCTCCCTCTCGCCTTCACTCCATTTCAATTCTCCACACTTATAGTTTCCCAAATTAGAACACTGCATGTTGTCTTTCATGCTGTTTAAGGTAAACAAAATACTTTTCACTTCAAAGACAAAGTTTCTCCATTTCCTAATTGATAATCCCACTCTTGACATTGAGCTTTGCCGGCCTGGGTTTTGTTCCTATGACAACAGAGTTGTGTTCATCTTCCTGCTGATGCTCTGCGTCTCGTTGAAAAGGTTGTGGAGGAGCTTTGTTTCTGTTGTTCTGTATTGCACAGGGCAGACTATTCTGTTTTAGCTCATTTCTCCTTTGCCTAGAGACCCAAGTGAATTGTTCCATAATTATGGAGGGTAATTATTAAAGATTCACACGCACATAAGAATACACACATTTATATTACTATACTTTTCAGGACCTTCGCTGACTACATTTATTCCTCAACCCCTAAGTCCCCCTCTCTAACCCTCTCCACATTTTGAACTTTAATCTAAACCTAATCCTCTAGTCCCAATTTTTATGATAAACCTAAGTCCTGACCCTGAAGTGGCCTCTTATGAGAGAGGACTGGCCAAAATGTCCTCACTTTGCAGGATTTTCTTAATCTTTCTATCCTTGTGAGGACATGCGGTCCTCATAAGAATAGAAGAACAAGAACAAGCATGCAAACACATGCAAACACACACATGTACACAAAGGCAAACACATAGACACAGACACACATGCAAGCACTCGCTCACACACATACACACACACGCTCAACCACAGCCTGTTCCCCCTTTGTGATAACTCCTACAAAACGCCTGTCATCCTTACTCAGTCATACACAAGCAGGGAGTCGGTGCTAGTCGATGGATCAATTTGGTACAGAAAAGCTGTGGCATTCTTCAAATGTAATGGGCTTTGATGTAGACGCTGAGCTGCATTACAGAGCCCCGCTGAAGCCAGTGAAACCTCTTTTCATCTGGCTGCTTCCTATGCAGAGGACGTTGGCAGGAAACGTGCCTCACTTCTGTTATGCTGTTTTTTCCCCTTGTTCATGGTGGAGTACAGTTCATGCCCACCTACACCCACACAGCCCCTCTTAGGTTCACCGAATGTTAAGTTATGCTCTTTAAGCTGGGAACAACTACTTCTCAGATATAACCTTTGATCCTATTTGTGACATCGGGGTGATCACTGAGATGGTGTCTAAATGGAAAAGTAAGATTTTATGAGAATTCCCCTTGTTTAGACTTGAAGATTTCAGTTGCTGTTCTGCTGTTCTGTCTTCTGTTTTTGTGCAGCTACAGACTGACCCCTGGTGGAAGGTCTGTTCATAGCACGTGTTTTGTTACAGTGCAGTGCATTTGTTCACAGCATCATCCTTTCATTTTGCACTGGGCTTCCTCTCAGTTCATATAGTATGCTGGATTACACAAAAGTGTAAGTTTAATAAATGTTTGATAAATGTCAACAAGCACACCTAAAAGTACACAATTAATTGTTCATATGATTGTCACTTGAATGTTAAAGGTGCATTATGCAAAACAGACTGAGAACCATGTAGACTCAGCCATCAAATTAAATGGTAATTCTACGTTTTGTTTTGTTTGTTTGTTTGTCTGTTGAGTATAAAGGTTCCTCACTTTAATCGACAATTTTGCATAGTGCACCATTAACTGTAACACCATGCTATTACCACAGACATTTAGCTGTTACAGCTCATGACTGTGTATCTCCACAGGCATGCAATCAAATGTTGGGCAGCTACTCTAAAAATACATCCAAATGGCCTTTCACCGGGAATACCCGTTCTGTCCACTCTAATTTTAATTTGCAGCCACATGAGCACAAGCAAAGTCTTTCCCTGTGCTGCAGCTGTGGCACTTTCCTCTTCTATCAGTAATTATAACTGTGTCTATATTACTATCAATATTTGAGGCATGCTTCACCCTGTCCACTTACTTGTCTGTACCAAATTGTGTCATACTGTAGATCCTCCAACATCCAACATCACCATGATGACCCAGCAACAGGACACGTAACATTAATACAATTCACATATAAAATGGACTCATAAAATGAAGATGCTACACTGTTTCCTTTGATTAACTTTATTTATAATAACATTTAAAACATCTTACAGGGGTATTGGAAACAAACAATAATTGTATTGACATTATTTATCGCACTTGGCTGTTGTAGATGGCAGGGGATTAATACAAATGAATCACATACAAATTGCTTTCAATTCAACAGATTCAAATCTAGTTAGCAAACATCTCGGTGATTCAACAAAATGTGCAGAGAGGAACACTGCATGTCTCCAATTCCAACACCATATTCTAACACCAATGGGATCAAAACCCTTTATCTGTAAATTCAGACAGCCCTCTGACCATTAGACCGCCTCAGCTGTCATATTCGGCAGGATGTGCACTGCAGGAACACCTCGTCTTGCTGCTTTTTACAGCCTTTTCCAGTGCACAGTTGTAAGACTAGGCATAGTGTTTTTTTATGGACAAAGTGCTGCCAACAGGGTTTTTTTTTATTTTTTTATGATGGTAGAGACAATGTGGATTCAGTGCAATTTGTTTTGACAGTGTTGGAGGCCATTTTCTGATAGGTCACCGGATATTCTGTACCTAAAGCTAATGTTTGTGTTCATGTTATAAAGGTATAACTGAAGAGCTCAATTTAAAAATCACATATTCACCCCTTGGCAAAAAAAAAAAAAAAGCCGGCACCTGCAATGCATCAATAGCACAAAGTCTGAGCAAAGATACTATGCAAACTTAAATCTTCGATTGAGAAAATGCTTACACTTTCACAGACAGGATCCAAATTATGGAATTGGGTGATGACTTCTTTTACAATGTACATTTTTTATTTTAATTTTCTTTGGCAGCAGGTGATGTCACCAGCTTGTATTCTATGGGTGGTAATACCCTACTTTCGACCATTAGGTCAGGCTTCACAGAGATTTGGGTTTACTCTTCAATAAATCATCAAAAAATGGCTCAGTCGTTATGGTCTGTTTCAGACTGGGTAAACCACTGTGAGACTGATGCATTCATTGCAGGTTTTTGACAAGAGGCAATATTTAACCAAACAAGGCAGGTTTGTGAAGCATACAGAGCAAGTTTTAAAAAATTCAAACTCCAATGATGATTGCGTTTCTTGCGTTTTTTGTTACATTTTCCGCATGTCAAAATAAAAGTCCAAATGTCTTGTTTAACAATAACCCAGATCCCTTGTATCATTGAAAAAAACATTTTTTAATCACCCGACTCCAACCCAGGATTGGTATAAACATTTTACTCATTATGAAGACTGCATTATTTAACAATAAACATAAAAGACAAAAATAGGTGTTATTGGAAAGAGGTGAAAAACTACTGTTGAGCATTAGAAAAACGGTACATGCAAAATGATTACACTGTGCAAAATGGAGGTTTTCTCCAAGAGGTGGGAGAGGGGGCAGACAATCACCTCAGAGATCATTCTACCTGCGGTCAGCTTAGTGCCGTCAAAAGCTTAACTCAAAGGCCTTGCTTCCTTGACAAGGCTTCCAAATCAACCTCTATTCTAATAACTACCTAGAGCTAGTAGTTTTTAATTTACTGTATGGGAGTGTCAATCCCTTTTTGATGTAAACTCTAGTAATTTTAGGAACTAGGATTTTTGTGATCCATAGTTGAAGTTTTACACCATCTCTTTGTTCATCCTCCAAACAAATGAACGCTGCTGGTTTTGACGAAATGTAGCCAATGCGTTTGAGTTGAGGATACAAAAGCTTTCAACTGTATCTAATTTCAAGACATTTTCAAAAAATAATTTCACATGAGGTCAATGACATAATAGATAGATAAAGCAACCCGTGTAAAAACAGTGATTCTTGACTTCTGGTAAAGCATTAGTTCCCAGGTCAAAGTTCAGAGAATATCAATGTCCATGAAGCTAGACAACTGTCCCAGCATCCATCTGTCCAGCCATTCATCCATTGGTATGTCCGTCAGTGGGACATTTTTGTGCGCAACAACAGTCTCATAATGGCCCCTCATGCTTAGATAGAATCTATCTACATTATATCGACAATATCACACTAGCAAGGCTACTGTTTTGTATACTGTACAAAGTGTGTATCTGTGTGTTAACTGACCTAATTCGGGCTGTCTACTAAAAGCGATATGTTGGCCATGAAAAGATGCTAGTGCTTCACTGTCCGCCATACAAAAGGCATGAGAGTTGAAGACTAATCTCAAGCTCTATCATGTAGACAAACATAAACATAATGACTATTCAGCTAACTACATTTCTTAAAACACATAACATAGAAGCATCTATGGCACAATTATCATGTAAGAAAAAAAGAAAAAAAATGGTTTTTTTTCACCCAGTCAAGCCCGTGTTTGTTAGTAAATCAATTACACATAATATTGCAGCTTTAACATTCCATGGAATGTAGCACTATGCCGAGAAGAAAAAAATTAAAATAAATTAAAAAAAAAAAATACCACAAAGACCTTAATGGCAAAATAACAAAGTCCATCCTCTACGTTATGTACAAACTCTCCATCTAAGACTCGCTGGTCTCCCGGTGAGCTGGCCCAGGCACTCGTAGGCACCGTGAATGGTGGCAGAGGGGCCAGACAAACGGGGAGACGCAGTGGGGTGCAGAGGTAGGTGTTGTGGCCTAGACAGAGGCACCACAGGGGGACTCTGCCCTGGTCAGATCCCTAGTCACAAAAACGCCCCGGGGCGAAGGGGGAAGCCTTGTGAGCAGATCCAAAATCTATCATAGTTGTCCCGGCACAAGAGATGTTAGACACTGTGTTGGGACTGGTATTGCAATTATAACCTCTGCACATATAACGAGTGGACATGACAGTAGCCATTAAAAGGGATGACTCAACAACATATTGAACTCGTAAAAAAATCAGCAAGTGAAGAAGTGGCTATGGATAAAGGTTCCTGCTTCCATATATATACAGCCATCAGACAGACAATCTGCGCTGCATCCATACCTGACCATGTACAGATACATACATGAACCCATGTACATGTATATAATCAAACATGTTCACACTGTAAAATAAGCTGTTATGCCTCTCATTGTCTCCCTTTCACCGAAGAGCTCTCCACTGTGCGCTAGCCGAAGAGACACAAGCCAGGTTAGCAGCTTTCATTCATAAATAAAGTTTTCACCCAGGTGGCCCGTTTAATGTATCAGCATAAAATATTATTGCAATATTACTCAAATAGCGACAAAAAAAAATATTATTCTCACTTAAGGATGGAGGTACAGCAATGAATCTTTAGTGATGATTCAAAGTATAAAATG
This sequence comes from Holocentrus rufus, assembly GCA_900302615.1. Taxonomy (NCBI): domain Eukaryota; kingdom Metazoa; phylum Chordata; class Actinopteri; order Holocentriformes; family Holocentridae; genus Holocentrus; species Holocentrus rufus. Next base: position 21,705 of record OMLF01007025.1, on the reverse strand, counting down.
AGCTGATATCATTGGCTGTTGCCAAGACCAATAGATGCAGAGCTGTAAGCAGCTGAAGTCGTGTCCTTCACCGTGGAACAATCATTCATAATATCCATAACTATTACCTTTGTGCAACACATTAGTTTAAGTCCTTTGATGTGAAAAGCCCTAAGAATTGCTCTACAACTTTGAGCCCTTCTCACACCATAATTTGTCTTTCAGTAACCCGGCTACGTTAATATGGAGACAAAGTCTGATTTGACTAAGCAACACATTTAACTGCACTTGCTGGGCCAGTGCTGTTGTGGGTTCTGCATGAATGCGACAGTAGGAGAAATAACAGTGACATCTAGTGTCCAACATTAACAATGGTCTCCAAAGGGGCGTGATTATTTTCTTGTTAGGTTTAAAATGGAAGCATCTTTGGTCTACCCTTCTACAGTTTCTATCTACACGTACAGATGAATGCAAACACACACTAATCAAATTCACTGGTGCATTCATCATTCATCGAAAGCCAATTCAAAAACCTTAATTTCTGGGAAAAGAAAATGGTGTAATGTGCAGACATAACATATGCAAACTCACACAGTAAAAAGCCTCCTGTCGAATACAACTATACAAATATGGTGCGATTGTAAAAAAAAACAAAAAAAACAAAAAAGAAAAAACACTCTCTTTATGCTATTTGCCACATGAACTGGCTTCATGCTGTAACACAAAGACAGTCTCTCCATAATACACACTAGCCCAAAACCCAACCCAAACACCCCGTTGTGCGTGCATCCATAAGTTTGAGTCCATCCTTTATGTAAATATTTCTGACTCTGAGTGAGAGCCACACTTGCATTTAGCGGCCACAATACCACAGTGCTGTGGGGTCTAGCTCTGGGAGAAGTACTCCAGCACGAGGCGCAGGTGTCCCAGGCGGTCTTTGAGTGAGGTCAGGGACAGCACGGTGGTCTGATAGGCAGGGTCCAGCTGCAGGACAGACAGCAGCCACCAGCACCAGGCTGGACCATTGCACGAGGCCTGGAGGACACACAGACAGTGTTTAGACAGAAATACACTTATCCTGCTTAATTGAGTGTGTGTGTGTGTGTGTGTCTATACAAGAATGGAAAGCCCAGAGACATGGTCAAAAGTGAGTTTGACTGCTTTGGATGAAAATTTTTTGTGCCAAAATTATAAATATTAAATGTTTTCCTTAGAAGTTAATTGTTGGCAGGTCGTGCAGACTGAAACCTAAGCCAATAAATGTCATAGCTGCATCGATTTAAGTGTATGGATGTTCCTTTTGAATTTCAGTGCTTTTAAGTCCAGTACCTTAACAAGGCTTTAGGCCAATGTGCAACAGATCTCACTTGTTATTATTGGCAGGGTGGAAAAATCTCGGAAACAGCATTTACTCCGGATCATATGACACTAAAATTTGTCACCAGTATTAATGAAATTCTTTTCAGTGGGCAAACAGCACTTTAAAGCAGACTGATACACCGTCCTTATGTAGTACTCTGAGATATATTAGGCCTTTAAATGAAGAATTAGTTTACAAAAAAAATGAATGATTAAGTGAACAAATAAAATGAAAAAACATCTTTTTAAGGAAAATGTTTTATGTAACTGTAATTTTATGTAACTGCAGTACGGCAGGAGCCTCCATCATATCAGCAGTAGATGACATGACTGGCCAATATCCATGAAGTAAATGTAATGCTAGTTCATTTCATGGGGGGTTTAACAGATCAGTAATGGCCTGAGATATCTGTCTGACCCGACTCGTGAGGAAGCTTTCTGCATGTCATTATGGTTACAGTCAGCATTACTAACCTGGATGTCTTCCTCCTTGTCGGGCATGGCGCCATACTGCCTGTTGATCTGCTCTCGGATGCGGCTTCCGAGGCGCTGGTACCAGTCCTGGGCCTGCTGGTACACGCTGTCATGGAGGTGCTGCAGAAGCTCCAATTCAGCACCATCCACCTGGGACCAAGGACATGAGGATGATGGTGTTTGTGCTTGTGAAATACATATACGGCATGTGTCACACACTATGTCTGATCCTTACCTTAAGGTCCTCAAGGTACTCTATATCAGCAGTGTGGTATCCGTCTCTCTGACCTCTCTTCAGCACCCTGAATCTGCTGCCGCCCACCGTGTCCACATAGGACCTCCCGTCAGGCAGCACCTCCAGACCGAGGATCTCCAACATGCAGCCATAGTCTGCAAACCTGGAGAATATAAGACACATACATGACATCATTAAGTTCATTTCTAAACGTTAGGTTAATGAGTATATGACATGACACCATGACATTGTGAATTTGGATCTGGTAAACAGTCTGTTATATGTCATAGATCAGTATTAAATAATAAATAAAAGAAGAACAATATAATAATAAAAAGAAGAAGAACAGTAAACAGTTAGATATTTATGCAATCCATTAATAGCTGTTAATATCAAGCATAAGCACAAGAGAAGTTCTTGGTACATTATACTATCTACATATGTATGGTTTATGAATGTAAACAAATTGCTCTCAATAATTACCAAAATTACTAGAAATACAATAATAAAGTGTGTATTTCTGTGTGTGTCATACCCTTTGCCATGCTCGTAGCTGCACATGCCAAACTTCTTGGTGCCAGTCTCCATGCAGCGGCGCATCATCAGGCGGTACCGAGGCTCAAAGATGTGCAGCGGGCAGGGCACTCCGGGGTAGGCCACCGTGCAGACGAAGATAGGAATATCCTTCGTCAGACTGAAAAAAAAGAAGAGAAAGAAAAAGTGCAAAGAGTAGAGGAGTCAAAAGAAAGAACGAGCAAACAAAGATAGCAGAGTTAGGAGATTAAGATGCATTCAAAGCATATTCTCTTCAATAAGCATTCTGATGAGACACAGACATGGAGTGTGTGGTGTTTTATTGAGAGGTGCCTACTTGGAGAGCTCAGCCATCTCAGCCTCATGGACCTCTTTCCTCTCAGCCAGCTGTGAGGGGAAAAGACGAGTCATGATGTCCTGGAGCAGCACTGTGGGATTGTACTTCCTGTTTTTGAAGTACTGTAAAAGGGAAAACAAAAGACATCAGGTATAGTAGTAATAAACCAAAAATAAAAACATAATACTAAAACAAAATGATTACAGTAAAAGTATCCACTGTATTGTAACAACAGGCACTAATACCAACTACAACGACAGCAGCGTAGGCAGCGTAGATAAGAGTGGATTTTGTACACATTACATTTGACACAACAATAAGAGAGAGAGAGAGAGAGAGAGAGAGAGAGAGAGAGAGTATATAAAGTATATATATTGTGATATAAAACCAGGCTAAATATCTTCTGTGATTTTGGATTTCATAATATCATAATTTGGCATAAATTTTGTCTTTCCTGGATTTAAAGGTTACTGTTCAATTATTTACTGCTATCTGTTTGGTCATCATATCCACATTACGTATTACTGATTATCAAAAATCTGTTATGTGTAATTATCTTATGAAAGTATCAACAGTTATTATGATTATAACATCACAATATCAATATTTATGTATTTACACAAAGATACCGTGATATTTGATTTGGTCCAAATTGAATCATATTTATGTAGACATAACTGCAGTATATTACCATAAATTACTGTATTGTAGTAGTCAATGCAAATGAATTAATGAGGAAAACACAGGTAATTTCTGCTGTCATGTGATGTCACATTAACTCATTTGCATAAGATGAGAGGTACGGGCAGGTGTGTGAACAATCACAATGATTATGTAAAAATGAAACTGACTTTTTAAATGAAAACAAATTCTAGTTCATTGTATTAATTTGATACTTCTCAGTGAAGAGCAGACACAATTTGTAGAGAATGATTATTTTACACACTGCCACAAAGTTCTAGCACCAGGGCAGAGAGGAGTGAAACGTTTGACCAGCCGTGCTGGATTTGGCTCTTGAGGACAACAATACCACGGCAGCAATGCAACATTGAGTGTTATGCAGCCTTTGAAGTGGAGATATTTGTGCGCTAAAAACAAGGTCTGGGAACTGTTTTTTCCCATGCAGTCTAAAATAGGTGCATAGAAGTGTCTGTAGGTGGTTACCTCTTGTAGAGGCTGTTTGCAGAGCGGGCAGCGGAGATTGTGGTCCAGGCTCCTCTCGATGCAGTTCTTACAGAAAGTGTGGCCGCAGGGAGTAGTGACTGGCTCATAAAACAATCTTCAGATAACAGGGAAAGAAAGAAGGCTTAATCAGGGAGAACAGCCCTGCAGAGGAATGATTACACTATGCAGCTACCTCTATTTACAGCTGCTGCACAGGCAGTGCATCAGCTGCCATAAAGTAACTGTAACGTGCTTTTGGGAACACAGCAGGGAAGTTTATTCCCCTCAAAGTGGAAGTCAGACGTGTGTATGTGTGTGTGTGTGCTGAACATTAACCAGAGACAGAGAGAGAGAGACTGCAATGTGATATGTGGTGTTACTGCAGAGGAGAGGGTGCATACAGTAATCTATTATTGATCAGAATTAGCACTGACCTGATGCAGAGGGGGCACTCGAAGTCCGACACAGTGAGAACACCCAGAGTTTTCTCTCTGGCCTGACTGCATTCACCTGGCAGAGAGAGTGGAGACACACTGGATCATTATCACTGCTGTGTTTTATAACGAGTTTGCCTCAATGGACTGAGACAGATTTGACAATATCATGATATTTAACACCATCTGGTGGGAGTTTTGGTAATGTTAATGGCACTGACGATGACAAATAAATTCATGATGTTGGTGATGATGATAATTATAATAACGATATTCATGAATGTAGCAGTGTCCTTTTATGCTCCCTCTGCTTGCGTTATATCTGCCTCATTATCGTGCCTTCGCTAAGATAAATATTCAGTTAAGGGAAAATTCCATCCTAGCACACATGAACAGTTTAAAACGGGAACTGGTGACCTTGCATTGTGTTTCTGGTGCTGTTTTGCTTTAGAGTGTAATCCGGTTTTTCCTCTTGGTGAACTCACAAACCAATGCAGCTACAGTGGAGCTTAATGGGAGAAAGGGGTGTGCTCTCCCTCTTCTAAACTAGATTTCTCCCTGTCTGTTTTGAAAGTGGATTAACTTTTGGCCAGCTGGCCGTATAATAACAAGGAATACAGTATCAGGCAACAAAACAATACTAGAAACATAATGACAATGGGGAATTCAAGGTTTTAAATAGTGATGTGTTTTAGGCTGGAATTTTTCTTTTTGAAGTCAAAGCTGTAACAAGCGTGTGCCTGTGTGTTTCCAGAGTATTGGTGTGCATGCATACCCCTGCCACGCCCATCCTCCTTCCTCATCATCATCTCCTCGTCCTCCTCAGCAGTAGGGAGGAAGGAAACAGCTTGGCAGAGGCTGAGGCAGCACTCTGTGCTGGTGCCATGCTTCACCCTGGAGGCCTTAAGACACACGCAGGCACACGGCTGGGTTATTATTCATGTGTTTATGCTGGTCCCCTAGTAATAAAATCCACATGGGAACCACACACATTCTGCTCAACCAATCTGTTAGGCTTACCTGCTGCGCCTCTCTCCTCCCATCACTCTCTCCTTCGTCCCCCAGAGGATGTTTGAGGCCCTCGGGGTGTGTTGGCCCCTGGGAGCCACTGAGGCTGGTGATGGGGCAGGGCTCTTTCAAGTATTCAGACACCACCTGCAGGATACAGGGCACCTCCTCCGGCACTGCCATGCCCTCTGCCTCCAGGATCTGACAACCGAACCCACGGCATGACACACAGGGTCACAAAAAGGCCTTTGTGACAACAGTGGTATCTAACTGCAGACAAGTTATTATTGTAAACTAAAACTATGATGAAAAATAGGTGCTAGGAAAAACTTTGAAATAAAACATAAAACAAAACTTTGTGAAACAACTGAAGCTACACTAAAACTATCTTCTCTATTTCTAAAACTGACTAAAATCAAACATATTTTTTTGTTTGTTTGTTTTTAGTTTTCATATTTTGTTTATGTGCATGTTAAAAAAAAGATAATGAAACACTGGATTGTTGTTTGAAATTATTTTGAACTAAATGGCCTGAAGTCAGAATGCTTTTGAGTTTCCATGTGCATTTAGTTAGCTGATGATGTAATGAAAAGCTGCTGATGTAACGAAAAGTTTATGGACATGTATTTTGAAAGAATTCATGATTTACTGTTTGTATGACACAATTGCTGCAAACACATATTCTGAACTTCCATCATAATACCTTTAAAAAATACTTGGCTGCCCAAAAATAAATAAGCTGAGCTGAGCTGAACTTGGCCTCTGGCCACAAAAGCCACAGTGTGCTTGATAATGATAAAACCATGCATTCATTGTATGCTTCAGATTCCATCCCTAAAATCAACTGAAGTGCATTATTCACCCACCTATGTTCAAAGATCTGTGAAATATCTGCACAGCTCTGTTTAAAATGCTAACATTGTGATAGTGTAGTCTATTTGTGGTGGTGCTCTAAACTTACATTGCCAAACACTTTCAGGTGGTGAAATACTATTCTTTGTCAAACTGTATCTCAGTGCCCCTCAGAAAGGCACAGTAAGATACAGGAGTGTATTCTCTGACATGAAAACTATATGCAAAGTATTATACAATGAAACATACCTACTTATTATGGAGTTTCTATCTGATTTTATTTGAAATGAACCTCTGCTGAGAGGTCACTGAGGTGCACTAACTCGATGTGTCTCTAACCTTTTTGATCTGGCTCTTGGCAGGGACAAAGTCAGCCTGGAGTTTTAGGCAACGGTGGAACTGGAGGAGAGCTTCTGTCTGCCGGCCCATTCCCAGCAGTACATTCCCTTTACGAAAGAAGCCCTGCACAAACATAATGGTGCAATTATCACACACCACTGCTTGCATAAGTGAATGTCGTGTCTATAGCATACCAATGCAAGGAATATAAACATTCTATAACATAATGTCAGATCTTCAAAAAGTCAGTCTCTACAAGATATTAGGGTGGGTTATTCCCCAAGAAAACAGGGTTTGTATGTATTTGTGTGCATTTATTTTCCCCAGAAAGCAGAATAAAATAAAGCAAGAAATTAATATTTTGCTGCTGCTGCACTCATTGTGAAGTGCTTGTGTAACTGCATTAGCTAAAGGCCAAAAAAATGCAAAATGCAATATAAAAATAAAGAAGTAGCTTTACATCTAATAAACACAAAAATAATACAACTGTTAATTTAGCTGTCTGCTGCTGCAGTGGCAATTGGCCACCCACTGGCATGGAGTGATTCAGTTACATGATGACATAAGTAGCTGTTTGCATAACATTTCTAAATGGCATAACATTAATAAAAACAGGAGAGTGCTCTATAAAGAGGTCAACTTGGCAATTTGAGGGAAAATCTAAAAAAAAAAAGACATCCTATCCTGTTTCAGTGATTATGTGCTGCAGTTCCAAAATTACCAGACCGACCAGTGTAGTGATTGTTTTTGATTTGCTATCAATAATCAAAAACTGCCAAAAATTTGCAAAAAAAAAAGGTGAGGATTACATGATTACATATCCAGTCCGATCTCTCACCTCAGTCCAGTTGGGGCGAAGGCAACAGAGGTAGTCTAAGTCTGTCAGGGCATCAGAGAATCGCATCAGGCCCACATTAGCTTCTGCTCTGTACACCTTCAAACTCATATCATCTGGGACTGTTGTCAAAAGAAGAAATAAGAGAGAGATAAGACAATTTTAGCATTTATCATACATCACAGATTTTAGTGTTAGTTTCAGATGTCACCCAGCATGCATGATTTATGTTTTATTATGCAATTTCCCTTCACATACAACCAGGTCACATAACCTTTCACAACCCAAGATTACTCATCTAATGCACTAAGAGCTTTGGCATTCTTTAGGTGTGTCTTGAAGAGGAAAAACAACACACAAACACTCCTGCAGCACAAACATTCCAGCATGTGTGTATGCATGCAAGGCAGGATCCCCCACTACTTCAATTTTTCATCAAGTTCATTTGTATACCCTAAATCACAGATGTAGCACAAAAAAGAGCCTGAAAATGCTCACACTGTGAATCAATGTGTGAAAAACAACAACCCCAACCTTAGATCTTCACTAAGGACATGAAAAAACTCCTGTGAAAGTCTGCCCTAGAGATTGTTACACAAGAACCCAGTGCAGAGGCACAGCACAGAAAGGGAAATGCAGTATTTAATTGGATTGGCAGAGATGGTAGGCATGTAGGTAGCTCACCAGTACGTGGATTCACTGTAGCACAAACACTCCCACAGTCCCCAGAACCCATAAAGACTAGATAAAGAAACTAATCTAGGGCAGAAGTTGTCTTTTCTACTCCCTGGCTGCTGCAGGAAGAAAATAAGGTCAATTGCACTGACACAGACATGTGCAAAAGATAAGTGACGACTGTACAGATATGGCAGAAACAAAACCCAACCAGTTCTGAGGCTGTTTCCGAGACCCAAGGCGTTGGTTTATGAAAATGTTTACTTGTCTGTCTGGAGTTACTCTGCCTGAAGTTTCACTACAGAAATGCCTACAAAGCCTTCTCTCGGAATAAACAAATAAATATCCACTGCCAGTGTCCAATATCCTTCCTAGACAGTGGGCCTAAGCACATTAACATCACCATTACTTCTAATGTATGTGACCACTGAACCACTAATGGAGGTGACCTCCACCCTGAACTTTCCCAAGCCTGTCATGTGTTGAACCATGCTTGCACCCTGTAATAAATATTGTGATATGTAAGAGATATGCTGTGTTAACCTTCATCGCTGATACTGGGAAGATTTAATGTGTCTGATGAGAAGCTGCTGTGCATCCCATGCAAGTGAAACCTAAACCGCCAAGTGGGCTCTCTAGGGTCTATGTATGCTTTAAGTGTTATGCTACAAAAGCAAAACTCTTGGCATGACATCTGAGGTGTTGAAGCTACTTGAACATCTTCACCAAAACACAGCAGCAGCTCGGGAGTGTTTACTGACCCAGTTATAGTTTACACACATTCAGGACAAGTGAATCATCCTCCTGCATCCAGATACTATACTTGGGTCAGCTCATAGGGTTTCCCTTCCCTTTTCCACTGCCACCTGTCTTACTGTGCATATAGTTTGACTGGGTTGTGGGAAGCAGAACGGGACGCACCCCCATCCTCTGGGTACCGGCCAAGGCTGAGCAGTGCGTAAAACTGGAGCTCTGAACCACAGCATGCTTCGATGTTTTACTGCAGTGTTATCTTTCCCTCTGTTGGGGTACATGTGCTTTGTTTGACCCAAATAACAGCCACCCACACCTTTATCTGCACTTAACCTTGGTGATTGCCAGTCAAACGTACGTAGACTCATCTTGCGTAATGGTTATATGAAATATTCCATAATGCTCTTTGACATAGGCCTTATATCACGGGTTGCGTAAGATTGTTTTTTATCTACCTTGCTTCAATTTTAAGGTTTATTGTGCAGATCCTTCTTACCTAGGTCTATCCCCTCATTTGCGATGCGTAAAGCTTCCGTGAACTCGTTGGCTTTGAGCTTCTCCTGGATATGGCACTTCATCTTTGTCTCGTCGGGGTAGCACTTTTCAACGACACCGATGAGCAGGACGTTGTTCTTGATGCTTCTCACATCTCTTTGTTTTAACCTCTCCTTGCACGATGGACATTTGGACGGAAGGTAGCCCCCCACGCACCTACGGCAAAACGAGTGACCGCACGACATGGTCGCCGGTTCACACATCAGGAAGAGGCAGATCGGACACTCCAGCAGATCCATGGTGGTGGGGTTATGTCACCACAACAAATGTCCCGCTGTAAGAACTATGTTGCGGGATTTTCTAGCTTACAGACTGCGGACGGGGGGTGTTTTGTTTCGATCTAGTGATTCTGCATGGACGACTTAAATAACGCACTGACAGCTACACAATATTCCCTCTTTGATCATATCCAGTCGATCACTTATCGGTTAAACCACTGCTGGTTTGGCCTCCCAAATGGGCTTTTCGTTTGAGTCTAACTTTTACCTTACTTATAAGATACATCCATCGACATTATCCATTGTCAATCATAACTTAGTCTTTGGTTTGGGACACATAACGTCTTCCCTTTTCTAGCACGATAAATAACTCCCGGTTCCAGTCCGTGCGCCGCTTTTCTCGTCGCTCCGAACTCCATCAACGCAACACGAGTCTGAACAGAATATTAAAGGCTGAAATTTTGCTTTCGCTTTAGTAGTAAATTATCCCGTGTCCGTTTTTAACCCCTGCCGCGATGCACCTAGATCCACAAAGCTGGGTTACTGTGTAACACCATTACATTACATAAATAAAGACCATGTGACGCAGCAGCGGGCGATCCGATTGGAGGAGAGGGTGGCTTACCACCCTGTTGTGAAACCCAATGATGCCGAGTTTCATAACATAATTTCTGCGACAATTTTAAGTTCTCGGTTTTATATACAAAGAAATAAGTACATCGGGGTAAATGAGTTGCAAGTCTCGCAAAACTTCTCATTATGACACTGATGATTACATTTCAAAGTGCAGGAAAACTGGAGAGGCCCGAGAGGTTACCTTAGGGAATCCCAGGCAGAGGATAATAATAAAAACAACCAGGGGGTGGGGTGGCGAGCTTATGACATCAACCTAGTTCCCATCACTGTTTCTCACACCATTAGTTTTTAACTGACCCCAAAACAATGCTAAAGCAAGGTGTGCTCCATAACGTTTTAACATGGTGCTCATTGTATACAATTGTAGCTACTGCTAAAGAGAACTGTAGCATTTCAGCTCTCCAACGCAAGGGATATAAAAGTTTCCTTGTTACTGCCTATATACAGGCAGTAACAAGGCCTACAGCCTATTCTGGCTTCTCTCGTTAAATGTATGACAGAGCAGTGCCTCACTGTAAATCCGTGCCATTACAAAGTCTCACTACATCTGTTATACATAGTGCTGTTTGCCTCAGACACAAAATATCTTCTGTCAGACACTCAGGTCCGTCGGCCTTACAATGTGTTTGATACAGCAGTACACAAGCTACAGTAAATTGTTAAAACAAGGCGTGTAAAAAAAATAAAATGTTGAGAGCAGAGGCTTGTTAATTAAAACCACAAAGCACCATTTTGCGAGCCGTTAACAGCAACAAAGGATGAGAGGCTTAACTTCCGCACTCACATAACGCACGTGAGAAACTTATCTCTTAGTAGTGCTTGAAGTTTTGGATCGCAGTGCATTATGTGTACTTGTGAAAAATTGCCCTGGGAACTGGCAGTGTCCATTTTGAAAAAAGTCTGTATTGCCAGCATCATTAATCCACTGTCAACTGACAATCTACAAAAAAGTGCCATTTGGTATGAGAATGGACTGTAGCACTCACTCTGAGAGACTCAGGGTTGGTTGCTTGGACATGGATTAAGTCCAGTCCTAAACTAAAAACTTTACTCATAGACCTCCATAGAAAATAAAGACTTAGTCTAGAACTAATCCATTTCCAAGAAATGAGCCTTCCGTGAAGTAATGTGGACAAGCTAAGTTTAACTGCCCCCAGTCAAAGGCACAGACCCAACATGCCATTTTAAAATTCTAGTTTACCCCTTTAGGTTTTTAGCCCTGTATATGGTTCAGCTTGCATCTGAATAAAATGTATTTATACAAGCTGAGCAAGCAGCCTGGCGTAAGGTTTTCCTTTCCTTGCAACAATCTAACATTTAGGAGCAACCTGCAACACTAAATGCGTTACATGGACAGGATAACGCAACAATGTTAATACTGTTAGTGTTTTTCTACGAACATGGGACTCTGTGCCGATGGGGTGGGGGTGGAGGTGGAGGGAATACATAACAGCCAACATGCTAACCTTTCCCTGACCTCACTCTTGCAATGCAACACCAGATTAGTGGTGTGCAAGTCACGCTGACACCCCACTAGACTTGAAAAGACAATTTTACAAAAATGCTGGTTATTCAAACACGTGAAAATTTTTGACACTTGTTTCTTTTATACAAACTGACCAAAAAATTCAGGCACATCAAATCACTGCAAATGCATTAAAAAAATGTGTGGACTGTGGTGGGAAATTGCATTATTGGATTTATTACCAAAAAACTAAAAACTGCCAGCATCTCACCCCAATGAAATGCAAATGTTTATTTTTTAATATCTGCAAAATCTTCAAATATCTTGCCCAGAGTTGTTTTATAGTATTTATTTGACAGCCTTTAAATAAACATTATCCAGATAAAACATCTGGCTTAACAAAACACAGGGAAACAATCATGACTAGACAAACTACAATATACATATACACAACTCAGTGAAACTCAATGAAAAAAAAAATCTTACATCTTAGATTCCCATGATAACAAGTACTCAATGGAAAAGTTAAGCAATTTCATCAATAATACTGCACATAGCAGCATCTTTGTCCCATATTTTGTCCCTCTTCGAGGCAGCCATGCTCTTGTCCTGCTGACCCGCTGCCATACAGCTGCCCCCTGCCTCCTCCACATCCATAGGTTCTGCTTTCAGTCTGGGGGCCAGCCCAGAGGAGCCTCCAATACTACTCGCTGCAGACGCACTCCTCGACCCATCAGCACTTCCACTGGGACCCTCCATCTGGGGCAAGTCATCAGGAAGAGAGGCAAGGCAACTCTGGATCATCTCCACCACCCTCTCCAGATGTTTCTGGAACCTCTCAGCTGTCTCTAGCCTCTGTCTCTTCTGCACCTCCATCATTACCCTCAGGGTCTCTCTGGCTTGGTGTGGTCTGTACTCATTTATTAAGTGGTGCATATGAACAAACAGTAACTTTAAGTCCTCTAGCTTCTCCTCACGCTTTATACTGCCTGGACTCCGGATCAGGATGTCCAGCAGGTCCAGAAAATTCACCAGAATGGACATGTTGAGCTTCTTAAGCTCCCGTTTGTGGTCAAACTGCATAGGGTGGAGCCTCTCAATTCCCTGGCTCTCCAGAGGTCGTATGATAAGGTCATCACACTGGAACTGATTGCCAAACATCATATAGCTGTCTCTGATGGGTGGAGGTGGCTTGGGGGCCAGACCCTTGCGGATGTTGTCATCTGTGTACTCTTTGATGTACTGCATTGGTGGAGGGGGCAGGGCGCTCACCTGCTGTGGTTCTCCCATGATGGTGACCTGAGAGAATGGCATGATAAGATGCATCAGTCTTCAACTTAACTGGCATGCTGGGTATTCTTACAATGACCCTCCAATAAAATATACAACAGGAGGCGATGAACACTGCAAATCAAATTTTTCATGACACCACTTTAGCTGCGTGTGTTTGCTATAGTCAGTGAAACCATTACAGAAGAAAGGCTAATGACAAGCACAATGAAAAGATGACATTCTGTTGAAGTGCTGCTTCGTGGTTCATTGGTTTACCGATAATTAAGCAGAATAACGTTAATGTTTCATAAGTGGGTTTAACGAGGCATTCTCTCCCGTACAAACAACACGCATTGAGCCTACTGACAACACAATATTCACACAGAAAATCGCTATTTTTTACACAGGGCAAAAACAAATGAATCCAAGCTAGCGTTAGTGAGTTACCGACCGGCTGCTATTTAGCTAGTGAATTAGCACAAACTAAGCGTTAGCTAACAGGAAACAAGTTTCTCATTGTTACCGTTTGTCTCACTTTGTTGATCAGACTCATTCACCAAACAGAAATACGTTTACACAAACTCATTTTGCCACCAAAGTTGCTGCGCTAATGTTAGCTAACTTAATTGTGTTATTTAGCTTTAGCTTGGCATTTCCCGTGAGCTAGTGTTGAGTGGGGAAATTGCCTCTAACTTACTAAAGTCGGTAGGAAAAATAATTAGAAAAAACTAGGTCATCACATACAGTGGTGTAAATGAAAAATGTGGGCGACGAAACTTTCACACACCTCTCAAATAACTCCTCGATGAATGAATCTGTTCTTCACATATGAAATTTCACAGCAGCAGTTTACCCGACATTTAGCTAATGCCTGCACTACGGAGCTGACACACACTTTCCACTATACTCCAATCTCATTGGTTGAACAATATATGTAATCATGTATTGGCCGTGCGGATTGGACCGTACGTTTCGAAGAAACAATACGCGGATTGGTCGTAACATTTAGAGGCAACGTTACTTTGTTGTATTAACATGCATGCACCAATTCAGTGATTTATGTAGTATTATTTTCTAACAAATTAACTGATTGTACCAAAGGATGATGTCATTAAATATTGTGTCGTATTTTAGTGAAAGCTTGCATTGATTACTCGCTTACGATTGTGGCCATAGAGATATTTAATAATTTAAGGAAATGTACATTGTTTTACAAAGGCTACACAATTTATTGATTTGATATTGCAGACAATTTAGACTTGCTGCAACATAGTGAAAGTGTGTGTGTGTGTGTGTGTGTGTGTGTGTGCGCGTGCGTGCATGTGTGTGTGTGCATCGGTGTGTGTGTGTGTGTGTGTGTGTGTGTGTGTGTGTATGCACTTGCAAAACACATGCATGGTTTGACTGAGGATGTGGTTTACCTACTGTAACAACTTTGTGCAGGAAACTTCTACGGCTCATGATCGTCCTTTTTTTCCCTCTCACTCTTAGTGTTCAGTCTCTCTCCGTAAGCCAAAATCCATGTCCGTGTTCCTCATTGTGTTGCACATAGCTGATTACCATGTACCCCAGAGTTATATTGAAGGGAACAATGATCAAGAAATCTCAGCAGAAGAGAAGAACATCACCATGTAACTATAAGGAGAGGTTTTTTGTGTTGGACACCCAAGAACTGAAATATTCTGAGCGTCGGCCGGGGGTGAGTATACATGCATTCAGTATGGGTAATAACTTAAATTATAGATATGTCTCTACAATTTGGTAAAGTGCCTTAATGCTGAATAATATGGATGTTACAGAGCAGAGCAAATATAAGGTAAAGAAAATATTATTTCAGAAAAAGCCCACCCTGAAAGGTTGCATTGAGCTGTCCAAGATTAAATGTGTGGAGATTGTGTGTTCTGACGTCCCCATTCCGTGCAGCTACAAGTACCCGTTCCAGGTGAGCTTCACAGTTTTTCAAAAAAAATACATGCCTTAAAAATAAGAAAGAATCTATTCTCAATGCTTTGAGTATTACAAACAAATCTACGGGACTTATACAACACAATGTGAAATGGAATTACAACAAATATAACCCGAGATAACAAAAGTGTACACGTCTCTACAGGTTTTTCATGACAACTACTACCTCTACATTTTTGCCCCAGACAATGATTGCCGCCAGAGATGGGTCAGAGCTCTCAAAGAGGGTAAGCAGATTTGGAACTCCATGTTTCAGGGTTTGGTTGAGGTGAAACAAAGTATTGCGAAATGCTGAAATGCTGGTGGAATAAATAAAAGTCACATCAAGTAGAGAGCAGTGCGTGACTTATAACTTCTTTGAGTTTACTTCCAGACAGTTGGTACCTTTGTGTGTGCATTCTTCCAGTTTTTTTTTTTAACCTTTTTTGAATGTCACACTCAAAACTTTGATACTTCATATATATGTTTTCCTCAGTGTATATTGGCTCTTCATAGCTGCACACTTGGTTTGTTTCTATGCCTCACTTGTAAGTTGCTTTGGATAAAAGCATCTGCCAAATGATTAAATCTAAATGTATATTGTTTGTCTTCCCTATTTAGAGACAAAGTATAACAATTTGGTTGTAAAATACCACCCAAACTTCTGGTTGGATGGAAGATGGAAATGTTGCCACCAAACAGAGAAACTGGCAACAGGCTGTCACGAATATGATCCGATGGGTTATGGTTCGTATTCTCTTTTCCATTATTTTCATCTAAGGCTGAACCCTGATGTGTTTATTAAACTTAACCCCAATGCGGCTGTCCCATCCAAATGTAGGAAGCAAGTTTGAAAAATGTGACGTACATAATATGATAGGCTTTTTAAAACTTTTCTCACGAACATTTGGTTAGGATGGCAAATTTGGGGCCTATATATAATTTTTTTTTAAAATTTTAATTCAAAATTGAATTTTAAATTTTAAATTATTTTTTAATTGTTCATCTTAATATTGTCCGAATTCCATAGTAAAATCACTGTTTTGCAAAATGTTTGTCTGCTTGGGGAGTTTTACAATACGTTATTTTTGTTTGCTCCGCAGCTTCAAAAAAGCCTCTCCCTCAAATACCAGACCCAGAGGTACAAGTTCCCTAAACATAAATATGTGCAAGTACATTACTATTGTTCTACCAGTAAACATTGTGCAAATTATCTCTTGATTTAAAGGTTAAATGAAAAATTAGCGAATGTGTACCTTAGTTACCTTACCTTAGTTTCTTACTGTGCACAAATTTTGTGAATATGCACTTGGTAGAAACATTTCTTTTGTTGTTCTGATGTTTGTGTATTTTGCAGTCATTGTTTTCTCCTAAATAGTATTACTATTATAAAAGAGAATGTGGCACTGGTGTTCATATGGTAGCTCAAGGGTATTTCTAATAAAAATTATGAGTGCAAGTTTTCTCTTTATCTCTGTCTGGCAGAGGAGCCTGCATGATCCAGGACAGAGGGTGGTAGTGGCTCTCCAAGACTACACACCGATTGGAGACAACGACTTGCCTCTTCAGAAAGACCAGGAATACATCCTGACCAACAGCTCCCACTCCGACTGGTGGATGATAGAGGACGACAGGGGGTACGGCACATTCTCAGATACAGTTTTCATTCTTTTCTGATATTGAAAATTTGAAGTCAATAAAAGTCAGTGTCATATCTTTATTAATGCACTACATGTCTGTTTTCTTCCTGTCTCTCATAAGGAACACAGGGTTTGTTCCCTGTACGTACGTAGCTGAAAAAACTGGTGACAACTTTGACCGATTTGAGTGAGTCTGATTTCAATGTTCTTCTACCTTTTTAATTATTAACTTGTGGATAAATGTAAATCCATTCCAGTTTTATATCCTCTAATAGAACTGATTGCTTTAATTTGTTCTTTCCCAGATGGTACAATAGAGACATAACCAGAGGGCAAGCAGAGGATCTATTAATGAAAGAGGTAAAACGTCAGCGTTTTAGCCTGGGATGCAGTGATTATCCAACACTGTGATGTTTAATTACACTTTCGGAGCTATTGTGATGGCAAAAATTAATGAATGAATCTATGAATGAATGAATATCTGGGTCCCTGAATGATGCCAAGGGTAATATTTAATTATTAGAGTGTAGTGCAAAATGTCTCACACACCCAAGTGTGTGAGTTTGATGTGACCGTGCCACCGATCCTATATTGAAGTACATTTGCATTTGCAAGATGAATCCAAACACACAAACTGAACGAGAAGGTGAGAATGAGACAAAAGATGTCATGTCTCAAAACCACAAAGTTTTGCTCCGGTTCAGGATATCCTGCAGCAAATGCGCTATGCTTGGTTTTGCAAGCACAAGGTTAAAAAGTATAAGTGTGACCCATCAGCACTGACTTTAAAATGATCAGCCCAATGCTGGAATAGGTTGCAGGTGCAACAAAACAATACCTTTAAAACCTCTGTTCCAATTGTATTTATTTATTTTGGTGATTCTCTATGTTTTCAACGCTGTATTTTTAGGGCAAAGAGGGTGCGTTCATGGTTCGCGACTCAAGACACGCAGGAGTCTACACAGTGTCAGTTTTCACCAAGGCGCCAGGGTAATTAAATTTCCCTCGTATCACTCCTATGATGATACCATGCAAAACCATAAAGCAGCAGTGAGTGTGGAACTCTTGCTAACTGTTTTTATTAAATTTGAGTGGATGTTTGTTTACAGGGTTGAATGATGATCAAATAAGTGATATACTGTTGACAGACCTGCAGAACTAGTCTCTAATCCAAATATAACTAAGTTGAAATCATTTGCATCGCCCTTATCTTGTACTGCTTATCATCTGCTACTTTGTCACATCCTCGAGTGTGAAATCTATTTCTTTTCAGCTCATTTTTTTATTTGCTTACTTTGAATACTGATGGAATGTGGTTTTTAGCACAAAAACATTTCAAACAATTTCAGGTCAAATGGAGAGAAGAATCCAAGAGTGAAGCATTATCAAATCAGACAGACAGAAACAGGAGAGTCTGCATTTTACTTGGCAGAGAAGTACCTGTTCAACACCATTCCTGAGCTCATTCATTATCACCAACACAATGCTGCAGGTAACTGTGGCCTAACCGTGGCAGCGGCACCGCACACAAACCACTCTATTTTTTTTTCTTCCAGTTTTGCTGCTATCAGGGCGCCAAAAATAATCAATTTTCTTAGACACTTAATAAATATGGTCCACTCCTCATTAAAGCTAATCTTTAAATTAATCTGTATATGTGTATGTGCATGTGTGTGTGTGCATCTTTGCATGTTTGTACATTAACTCTGCAGGTCTGATAACACGTCTGAGACACCCTGTTTCTCAGGACAGAGATGGCTCCCAGAACCCTGCTAAACTCTCCAAAGGTTAGAAATTAATCCGCTGAGGTCAAGATGGCTCAGTGCCTTTGTGAATATGTTGGGCATGTTGACCTACTTTGGATGAAAATTATATAAAACTATCATCTTGTAAGTATGTGAGTTTGTAAATGGGGCATAAAGGACTTTTTATCAACAGCGCACAGCACAGCGTTTGCCTTTTGATTCAGATTACAAAATCAAGGACAATATGCATAACTCTGGTGATGTAACCATAGCACATGCACAAAGTTCAAGCACTAGTGAGAAAGAGCTGTAAAGCCTTGGCAATGAGACTCGACCGTACACTTTCCAATAAAGTACATTCTCATTTATTGTATTTCTCAAAACGGTCTGCTCCAGTGGTTGCTTCGCCTCAAGTGATTGGGAGCAGGGGTCCTGGGGTTTACCTCTCTTTTGCTGCTTAACAGATGAGTGGGAGGTGGACCCTGCAGAGCTGGGCTTGGGGCAGGAAGTGGGCAGCGGCCAGTTTGGGCTCGTGCTGGAGGGGAAATGGCGAGAAAAGAAGGTGGCTGTGAAGATGGTGAGAGAAGACGCCATGTCAGAGGAGGAATTCATCGAGGAGGCAAGGATCATGATGTAAGTTCACTTCTTGATGGTAATTCATATCAATTAAGCAAAATTAAGCAGAGCCATTTAAGATACGTGTGTGTGTGTATATGTGTGTATTTACAGGAAGTTGTCCCACTGTAAGCTGGTTCAGCTGTATGGCGTGTGCACCCAGCATTCTCCCATGTGTCTGGTGTTTGAGTTCATGGAGAACGGCTGCCTGTCAGAATACCTGCGAGCCAGGAGAGGGCGTCTGTCTCAGGACATCATGTTGGGGATGTGTCTGGACGTCAGTGAGGGAATGGCATACCTGGAGAGCTCCAACTTCATCCACAGAGATCTGGTAGCACAGCAAATAACAGAGTCTTTGTAATACACTTCAATATCAGAGCTGCCGCTAAGATAGTTTACCCTTCCTCTGTTGCCCTTTCCTCTGCAGGCTGCCAGGAACTGCCTGGTTTCAAAGAACAATGAGGTGAAGGTGTCTGATTTTGGCATGACCAGGTATGGTCTTCATTCGAGATTTTAACTACTGGAAAGACTGGTTTCACCCTGTTGTAAAACCACTATATTATGTAGAAACCATTAACTTTAAATCAGGAATTTATTTCTTTGGAAGCACCTGCTGACCAATACACAGTTTAATTATGACTGTGTGTGTGTGTGTGTGTGTGTGTGTGTGTGTGTGTGGTGTGTGCCCACTCCCTGCACTGCAGATTTGTTTTAGATGACCAGTATACAAGCTCCCAGGGCTCCAAGTTCCCTGTCAAGTGGTCGTCTCCGGAGGTCATTAAATACTGCAAGTTTAGCAGCAAGTCTGACGTCTGGTCATTTGGTATGTTTCTTCAGTCTGTCTTTCTGCATTTTGATTCTTTCATACATTTGCCTGACTCGCTGTATTTTCTAGTCATGCAACAAACCTTCCTCTAATTTGATTTTAAAGGTGCATTATGCAAAATTGCCAAGGGTTAATTGAAGTGAGGACCATTTGGGGTAATCTGAGTCAGTTGAGTCTAAAGAGTCCTCACTTCTATAGATCCATGGCAATATTGCATAGTGCACGTTTAACAATACAAGTAATTTCAAACTTCCACTTAAAGCTTTTAAAGAAATTAATTCTATTTTTTAGGGCGCTGCTCTGCTTGTCAATTTATAGATTAATAGGAAGACAGCAGATCATTTGCTTGGGTGGAACAGGCGATTTTGTATACGCTATGCTAAGTGATAGTCGGGCACTGGCATTATTGCAACAGCGTGAAACTGATATCTAAAACATCAGCTCTAGTGCTTGTAAGTCATCACAAATGATATGCATCTATGTGGGGAAGTTCTGAGTCGGAGATTGGTAAAAGTGAAAGGAGTATGACACAGAAATAATTTAATGAATTACCAGAAACTATTTTCTTTGTTTGCAGAAGAAGTACACATGGTGGGTAGTGTCAGTTTGTGTATAGATAAAGATCACTCTGCAATGGATGAGTAC
>OMLF01007008.1:4884-20035 GCA_900302615.1 Holocentrus rufus | reverse complement strand
GGCGGTGGCGGTGGTGGTACTTGTGGTTGAAGGAGCGGTGCGGGTGGTGCGGGGCACCGGGGGCTTCTTCTCTGATGCCGTGCCGGTGGTGGAGGAAGCGGTGGCAGGTTTGGTGGCTGTGGTTCGAGTGCGGGAGGCAGTGGTGGTGCTGGAGGTGGAGGTCGCGCTGCGGGCGGTGCTGGTCTTGGGCTTGGTGGAATCAGCTGGAGGGAGCGGAGCGGAATGGAGTTTTGAGTTGTATAGAGTTTAATTGCAGAATTAGATATCTGGCATTTGAAAAAGCTGACACGCTTACAAAATGATTAACAGCACAAAGTTAAACCAAACGACGGGCAGAAATTGGATCCTCTATAATTACAAAATGTTGAATATGTTGAAGTTCAGGTTAATGATTTTTTTTCTCCCAAAACTGATTGATATCATTCTGGAAATTACAGCCAGGTGCTAAAGGCATTTTATATTTTGCAGATTTAATCCTCAGTCTGCTTAATGGAACAGTTTGCCCTAAACTCACTTGGTGAGACTGGGAGGGAGGAGAATGTTAATCGATGTGTCATCATTTCCCAATGATAACGCTGATCTGGCCTTCTCTCAGGCTTCAGAAACACGGACAAGAAAGTGTAACTTTTACAAGCGAAAGCTAACTTAGTGCTAGTATCAACTGTAAACACTTTAAACTACTGTGTATACAATTGCCTGGTATTACTGGTTTATTACTGGATTACTGGTGCTGGTAATATAATACCTGATTTTGTTTTTTTTTGTTGCAGTCACTTTATACTTAGATTATCTTATTAAACCTCATAATCCCTGCTCATTAACGTCTGAATACTGCTATTCTGTTCTGCAAAACTGCAATTACTTTAATCTGAATCTATCACTTACACTGCTGCTGTTTATACCGCAACACTCCAGTTTTGTACAGTGCACAAAGAGTGCATGATACTTGACTTATTATGACTGCACTGTTGCACTGCATTATACTGTCTCATTTTTATCCTCCTTTGGAATGTGTCATAACTCCAAGAAAAAGTTTTTTCCGTTCATTTGGCACTTGCATAAGGCAGACTGACAGAATACTTGAATTGAATGATATATATAAATATATAAAAAAACAGACATCAGAGGCTTTGATTAAAATGCATTGAGAACATTTTTTATCCAAAGTGCACTGCAGCAGTGCCGCATCGCCACTCGTCAAATTCTGTCAAGTCACATGAATTTTTTGACTTGTCAGGTCTTTCTTTTTGACTGCTGCGGCACGATGAACCACATGTGCCCCAATGTCAATCCTCCCTGAGAGACTTATATCCTCTGCCCGTGTTAAGACACGTTAAATTGAGGAAATCCTCCCCCTTGCCTCCATGTTTCTAAAGAGCAATTTTAGTTGGCGTTTCAGGCCTGGCAGATTAGACCGCCCGAGGCTGTATCAGCAGGAGAGGCAAACTCCTGTCAACAGCGAGGGGACAGTAATCCACAGATTGCTGTGGCGAAGGTTTTTAACTCTCCGGGGCTTTTCAGCAACAAAGCCTCACTCTTCGAGTCTTCCCCGCATTGTCATGGTTGGACAGTGTGTGCAGCAGTGTGACTTTGCAGGTCACACTCGTGCTGAGAGCTCCCCTGTTGCCAAAATGTTAACTAATCTCTCTACAGGAGGCACAGAGCTGTGACTGTGTGGGAAGAAAAGGAAGGACAGGCAAAAAAAGAGGAAAGGATTAGAAAAGAGGAGAGTGGAAAGGCATAAATAGCAAAAAAAAAAAAAAAAAGAGAGAGAGAGAGGGAAGGAGAGCAGACCAGGATCAAATAGTGGTTGTAACTAATTCTTAGCATTGGTCTTGGAGGAGCAGATGGGCACGGTTTGCCAGTTTTCGACTTTTAGTAAATACTGGATATTGGCCAATCACGTCATCCACAGCCGGTGTGACGGAGGTTCTACAGAAAACAGTCTGTAAAAGCTGCTTATTTGCATATCTTGATTTTTTTCATCTAATTGTAAGTCCATTGGAAGCTTCAGTGCAAATACAAAATATTGGCATCAACCCTCAAATATCAGGTAAAGTCTCAATCACAGAAAACTATACCAAGTTGGCTTTGAAATACAAACATTTTCTGCCTCTCATTATATCACATACAGAGCGTCTTAGGTGGCTAATCCCACCCATCTGCTACTCCAAGCAGATTAAGACAAAAATGCTTGGAATTATTTTGCAAATTCTATAAGATTCAAATCAGATGTAGAGATGAGGAGGCTATAATGACAGCTGGAAGGAGAATATGGGGGAAAGAAGAGGGCTGAGACTAGAATCTAAACTCCATTCCACTCCATTTTTTTGTCTGCTTCTTTGTGTGCATCTGTAACAAGGGAGGGAAATACTTTCTAGTACCTGTAGTTGTTTTCAGAGTGCTGGACTTCTTCTCCTCTCCTGGCTTACTGTCCGTCTTGGAGGCTGAAACACAATTTTGTGAGTCATTTAATTGCCATGGACGATTATGTGTGAATAAATGCCTAGAGAAATTAGTAAGAAACTACACCAAACACCACAAACCAAGGCTGATTCATTTGCTTCAGAAAATGATCTTTCCTTTTTTGATTCAATAACAAATAATAAAAAATCATTCACTGACTCCTTTTATGTCTTAGACTTTTAATAGAATTTTAAAGCTGTGAATGTGGATTTTTCTGTGTGCACATCATGCATGTGTAAGTATGTCTTATCTTACCCAGGGGCTTTTTGGCTGCAGCAGTGGTACCAGTGCGGGTCGGTGCCGTTGTGCGTGTCGATGCAGCAGTTTTACTGGCTGCTGTGGTAGCAGTGCCGTTTTTGGTGGTGGTGGTGGTGCCGGTTCGGGCTGGAGGCGCAGTGCTGGCCTTTGGCACAGGGGGGCGCTTCTCTGTAGCCGTCTGCAAACGAGGAGAGAAGAAGAACAACAAGCATGAGACAAAGGAAAGCATTAAGATGTCTTGTCGGCAGTGTGAGCGATAAACAGCCAAGATGGATGAATGAAGGAACGTGATGCTGGCAAATTAAAAATAAAGGCCACAAATCCACGGAGGAATGGACAAAAGCACATTATATATCATCAACAAAACAAATGCTAGCAGTGCTAAAGTGGGTCATAATACGACTTCTGTGTTGTCTGACTGCCATTCGTCAGTTCAGTGACATAATGCAGAAAATCAGGTCATAGATTTTGCCCCCATTGCTCTTATGATGTACAGCAAGTGCAAGGTACTCAGTGATTGCAGATTCATCCGGGGACAAGCTGCATATTTCCCCCTCGATCCTTAGCATGATGACATGCTCTACATACAGCTGACAGACTGGCCATGTTGAACTGACTCACCCCGCACCCCGGGGCACTGATAAACTAAATAAAGACTGTTAATTTATAGGATGAAGTGTCACACTGGTTGCAATTAAAGAGACCACTATAGAGGGTGATATGGCTGATGGGTGCTCTGAAGGCACGAAGTGACAAAATGACATTTTGAGATCATCCAGCTCCTTTAATTAAATGTATTTCTGGTTAAAATGGGACATACGACAGGGAGAGATCATTCAAAACTATAAATTACTGGGATACTCGTAAATGAGAAACAGGAAATTTTATTCTACAGGAGGTATGGAGTGGCGAGATCATTCAAAAGTCTGTGAAGGCATTGTTGGTTGGAATTTTTATTTACACCTACTGGTAGACAATAAATTGTTTTTAAAGATACACTGCTTTCCGGGTGGTAATTGTGATGGGATTCTGACATGGAAATAAATGAAATTTAATGTGTTGTGGCATTTATTGCTAAAATGGTATATATAACGGCACAAGAATTAGCGAATGGGGTTACAATTAAAAAGTTAAGTTATTTTTCATTTCATTGTGATTTTAGGAGCTAACAGAAATTGGTAAATGAATTGTTATGACTTAACATAATTGGTTTTAAAGATCTGTCCTTGGGATAGAAGAGAGCTGAGTGATATGATAGTGATTTTGCAGCGCTGATTTCATTGAGCAAGCTCTTAAATTATTATGATTCAATGTACAGCATAAAGAAGATTTATTAGACATTGCCAAACACCTCTGTGGAATTCCCCATAATAAGTTATTAAATGCCATGAGGGTAAAAGTGAAGAAGTATTGTGCCTATCAACGATCTTGCTGTCTTGAGTTAAACAGTGTCTTCATTCATACACTGCAACAAGCACAACTTCAGGGGGGTCTGAGTAGATAAAATACAATGCACTGCTGTATGTTTCTGACTGTTTCCATTGCCCAAAGGAACCTTTCTGTGGAAAACTGCTTTTGTTTTCCTGCATCCCCTGCTTGGATTCATTTCCTTTTTCATTCATATGCAGTGTGCACTTTTCCCGTCCCTCAAGCTGTGCTCTTTGACCAAGATTCATTAGAGTGTAGTGATAAACCACTGTGAGAGGGCACATGGTGAAAGGCACAGAGACCAGATGGTCAAAATCCCAACTCAAAGGAAATCAGTCCCAGACTGAGGCAAAAATGGCTTTTTTGGTGAAGTCATTCAGAGCAGAGTTTTTTGATTTTTAATATTTTGAACTCAAACCCAACTAAAAGCCAATGAGGTAAGTGAGAAATCCAATCCAATCTGATCCGAACCCATCAGTAATACTGCAGTACAGTTTCTCCCTTCTCATTCTGCATCACCCAACCTTTAATTAGGAATCTTGCAGGTAGTAATCCCCAGTGAATGAACACTCAGCATCTTTGACAGCAGAGATCAGAAAGCAGAAAATCTTACTTTAGAGATTATAACTGCCACAGCAGGAGGGGCGTCATTGCTGTTAGGGCATGAATGGCCAGAGCCGAGGTAGACACAGGGAATAATGCAAATTCTGTTAAGTTGCACAGGGAGGCTCAGGAGAGGAATCAGAAACAACTCCCAACAGTAAGCTGGGATTTGAGCCTCGGTGAGTGGGGACATGTGGTACCACAGTTGAAAGGACTGAACTACTTTTTCATCTTTCATCTGTTCTTCCACATATCTGATCATTCTGCATGGGCCTGCTCGTCGCTTCCCAACCCGGCGGCTCTGTACTTACCTTGGGCTTGACGTCACGTGTAGCGGTGGTGGTAGTGTTGGTGGTTGAGGTGGAGGGGCGGCTGGTAGAGGTGGTGGAGGGCCGCTTAGGGCCAGGGGCCGCGGTGGGCGCCGCTTTGGCTGTGGGTGTTTTTTTGTTGAGGGTGGCTGAGGTGGAGGTGGAGGTGGCGGTTGCGGGGCGTTTAGTAGGGGTGGCGGCCGAACCACCACTGGTGGTTGCGGTACTTGGCCGCGATTTGGCAGCAGCGCCCGGTTTGGTCACCCCAGCAGCAGGCTGCACCGGGCGGACGACACACACAGGATGGATGGGGGGCAAAATAAGGAGGGAAAGCGTGGGGGATAAAAAAGAAAAACAAAGAAAATGTATGATAATGGCAGCTGGGTAAAAGCAGCGTAAAGCGGCACAGTAACTGTAAAATCATATGAAATGAAACATAATGTGCAAAAAATAATAAGTAGCATTACCTCACAAATAGTTGATACAACCTTTAATGGTTCTAAAACAGCTGATTTCTGTACTGTACACATGCATTAACAAAGCAGTAGCAGAAGCATTAGCAGCATGGGTGATGAATGGCTTTCTCTGTTATTAAACCTAAACACAGCAGGCTACTTGGAATAAAAGCAGCACTGTACAAGACTGAACCACATAAAATGAAATAAAATGCAGTCTAAGCATACATATAAGGAGCATGTCAGACTGGAATAACGACTTTAACTCACCTTGATTTCCTGTGATGTTACCTCCTATATTAGCATACTTAGATTGAAACAGTGTGGTCCAGGCTCAAGTGTAGTAAACTACTGAAAAACAGCCTCCCATCTAAATACAGCGGTATGGATGCAGGAAGGTCAGCTCCATAACTTACCTTGGTCTTCTTGTCTGCACTGTCTTTGCTCGGTGTTGCGCTGCTCCCGTTAGCTGCAGGTTTGCTGGCAGGTTTTTTGGGCTTCTCGCTGGCGTCCGCTTTCGCAGCCTTGTCCTTCTTTTCATCCTTTTTCTCCACGGCCTTTTGTTCGCCTGGTTTCCCCTCCATCTTGTCCTGCTTCTCTTCCTTTTCTGCTGGCTTCTCCACCTTTTCCTCCTTGTCTGTCTTGTTGGCTTTGTTGTCCGTGTCTGCCTTTTTCGTCTTGGACTCGTCCTCCTCCACTTTGTCCTTTGTCTCGGCGTCAGGCTGCTTCTCCGGCTTGTCGAAACTAGTGTCTAACTTGACGGGGGTCGGCTGTTTCTCTGGGGTCTTTTCCACTTTGTCGACATTTTGGTCTTTGCTGTCTTGCATCTCTGTCTTCTCCGGCTTCTCAGCCTTTTCGTTCTCCATTTTGTTGGCCTTATCGTCTTTCTCCACCTTGTCCACTTTCTCTGCTTTCTCATTTTTGTCCTCTACCTTCTCTGTCTTGTCCACCTTTTCGACTTTCTCTGTCTTGTCCAGTTTGTCGGTCTGTTCCAACTTGTCAGGCGTCTTCTCTACTTTGTCCATTTTATCCATTTTTTCTACTTTCGGCATCGGCTCCACCATCTCCATCTCTTTCTCCTTCTCTTTTTCTTTCACTGTTTCTATCTCTTTGTCTTTTTCTTTCTCTCTCTGTGTTTCTGACTCTTTCTGTTTTTCTTTCTCTTTCTCCATCTCTTTCTCTATCTTGGCTGGAGTCTCGCTGCTTGTGTTTTCCACCTTCTCGTCCTTCTTCTCAGCTTTGTAAAGAGGGTCAAAGTCGTCCATCTTCTTCACACTGTCCTCCAGCTTCTGATCCTTATTCTCTGTCTTGTCTTTATTTTCTGATTTTATTGGAAAGAGAAAGAAAGAGACAAAGAAGCCATTAATACCCAATACAGCTAGCCTCACATTATTAGGAAAATAATGAATAAAATGACATAGTGAAGAACATGATATCAATACTAAGATTGTTACTGAAGCTGGATGTGTTTGAGTTTGTGCAAAGACAATCGATAGGGACTACAATCAATAACCTTTGCAGGAAGCTGAGAATTATGGAGACAAAATGGAAAATTGACCACATATTGTACTCTGTAAAATCTATAAAGCTTCCTATAAAACCTCCATGTAAAATAAACTACAAGGAAACAACAACTGTCACCAATCTGAGCCATCAGTAAAGGAACAAACTTCCTTTTGATATTAAAATAAAAAGCAGAATCTGTCATCTGAGATTTGATTAAATTTAGGGCTGAACTCAAGGACACTGGTATGACAAAAAAGAATATGAAGCCAGATATAGATTAGATCTTGAAATCATTAGCGGCATACACTTCTCAAATATATTCATGTTGTCTAGAGAAGCTGAAAAATGTGCCACATGAGAGTCAACGTAAGGACAACACTTGTAAATTTCTTTGTCTGGGCTCCTAAATGTTTCACTTTTCCTCCCTGAAGAAAACATCATCACAGAGGTGAGCAGATTCATTGTTGTGCTTGAACAAAATAGACACAGTCATCATGTGTGGTCCGAGACTGATAGGCGAGAAGCGGCTGTTAAATAACGATTACTGAAACTACAAGCAGGATGTCCTGGTCATAACCACTGCATTTGGTTAATAAACAGCCATAACAGAAACACAGGAGCTAATAGGGAGCAGATGGGAAACTAGTCTTGCTGGATGGTATCTTAATCATACAATCACACAAACATGGACATCCAAACACACCAATTAATGTAACGGACAGGCTGACAAAGTAGAATAGACAGAATGATGTGAGATATTAAAGGCATTCAGCCATTTTCTCCTCTGCAGTCTAATCTCCGCTCATCCATGATTCCACCGTCCCTCTTCTCCTCTCTCCAACACTCCTCCACCCCTTCATCAACTATCTGCTTGTATCTTCGACATTTTTACCGCCTTCCACAACTTCCTCCCCTCCTCCTCCCATTCTGTCTGCCTCCTCCTCTCTTGCCCTCTTCTTAAGTTGTGTGTGTCATTCGTGTCCATGGAAGGAGGTCACACATTTGAAATGATTTTGTTTTTTTTTTTCCAAATGAAAAAGTTTGACATTCATCAGTACATGTCACATCATTCCCTCTCTCCCCATCTTTCCTGTCTCTCCTCATCTTATTTGTCAATTCCCACTGTCCAATAAAGCTGAAATGGCTTATAATGCCTCATGAAAAATAATCCCTTCCCACCACTAGGTTACCACCCTGCCTCAGGCCAATATATCCTTAGACAAACTCTGGCAGGCTAGAGGGAGCATTTGCTTAACTTACACAGACGCCTCAGGCACATTGTAGATTTATTACAGCTCTGTTTCCAGTTGTACAGTCGCTGCCATCAGGTGATATAAGATCTGATAAGACTGAGCAGACCTGGGCAAAACAGAGGCTGAACGCCAGCAAAGAGCACTTGACTTTTCTCACCTCTCAAAGGATGTGCAGACCTTTGAGTTCAGTTTAATTCAACTGCATATTGATTAAAGTGTAGACGCAAAGTAATTAAACAAATCTGAGAAAAACTGGATGAATAGGAAACATAAAATGAAGAGATGGAGAGCATAAGCACCAAAACAAAGAAGGGAAAAGTAAAGAAGAAAACAACAAAAAGAAAATGATCAAGCTGCAACCAGGTGGGACAAAAGAATCTAAAAACAGAAACACTGTGGTAGAAAATAGTAGAACAATATGATCCTGAAGTTTCTGAGGTGTCTGTCAAGATAAATGCATTGCACTTGAAATATAAAATCTGAAAATACTATTAAACTAAGAGACTGTTTGTTCTGGTCAGAGACACTGTCACCGTACTTCCTTGGTGAACCTCAGATTCAAACCCCATGCCAGTAAGCAAGTACTGTTGAAGTGCCTTTGAGCAAGACACACAATCCCTACCAGCTCCAGGGTTCATAGTTAACCGCATCGATTAATCAATGTTGGGATCAATAAATTATTACATAAAAAGGTGCAGGGATCTTCTAAATCAATTGAGCATCAATAAAGTATCCTATAAAAAGAAATCTTTATGGGGTCTTATGGGGTCTCTGCAAATGACACAATTATCAAGAGTTTGTTTACAAAACCTTCCATTGTTCAAATACTGACACAACAAATTATACTGATCACTAGAAGAGGAAAAAAACGTCAGAATATAGAGATGAGTTGATGAGAGTCCCCACGGTGTTTTACCATGTTTGAAAAAAATCAATGGTTGTATTCGGCTCATTTATCTGATATTGTGGTTTTGCTCGAAGGCGTTCATGGAAAAGCAGAAAAGATAAACAAGAGAACCGACTAATATGACAACTGAAAAACATATTCATTCTGGGAGAAAAACAATGTCAACAATTGTGCCAAACCTCTACTAAAATCATGTGTATGCATGTGTGTGTAATGTGTATGGGTTAGCTACTACACTGTATCCATGTAAGTTCATAATGCTCAATGAATATTTTAGAGCTGGTCCACTGAATAGCTACAATAACATAGTGAATCTGGTTCATGCAGCTGGTCTGCTAAATCAGACACAGAAAACAAGGGAAGGGAGGATGAGCTTTTTTTAATGTTGACTCACTAAATAAAAAACGTCTGCATCATTTGACCTGAGGTAAGGATGAACTAATGATGGGGTGAAGAGGATATGGTCAGAGCTAGTGATGCTATCAGCCTCAGGGAAGCCAGGTATCTAAAAACAAGGACAAACACTTAACCTCTTTCTGTTTGTGGGAGACAAGGCCTGGAAAGTTATGGAAACCGAGAGGGTCAAGCCTTCAATTACCAGTCAATATTTATTTGATAGTGCAAGAGGAATAACACCTTGAGGAGATCTCATTCTTTACATAAAACTACAGATTTTAACGAGTCCCATGGTGAATTTCTGGTTTTGCAAGATACAGTAAGCTACCTGAGAACAATATTAAATATCTGTAAGTATCAGGGCTCTGAACTACAACCACAAAGTCCTACATGTTGGTGTTGTAGCTATGTACTTCCAGTAGTGTATAATATTCCAATACAAAAGCGTAAAATACAAAATTTTTCCATCGATGGTGGCATACACAGTCAAAAATAGCACTGCAGACAGGGAATCCATTTCTGAATTGAAAAAGAAGATTCTCTCCAGTACTGCAAACTGGATCAGGTACCAGTGGTGGTCTTATTAACCCATCCCTTCCCTCTCTCTACCTCTTGATCAATGCTTGACCTCACCACAGGTCTTGGTCTTGAATAGATGAAAGCTACCTGTGATATTGCAAAAACGTTTGAAATGTATTCAATTCATAAACAAATGACATCTCAGCTCTTCTTTCATCACAGCCCCCGTATCTTACAAGTCTTTCACTGCATTGAAAGATAACAGAGCTGCTCCTCAGCAGCATCTACTTAGCTATTCTACGAATGTCCCACTCTCTGTCTTGCATCAACACAATGATACCACGCCAAGCCTGCTTACTCCACTGAGGTCTAACCCCAACACCTCAATTACAAGTGCTTTGAATCCCCCTCACACACCTCTTTGGCCTGATATGTTTCTTGATGTTTCCGGCAGAGCATTCAGATAAGCAAGAGTGGAGAGATTAGAGAGTATGAGTGAAGGCACTTAAAGAGATGGATGGAGAATTAGGAAAATGACAGGATGAAAAAGAGCAAAGCGGACAAAGAGTGAGAGAGATGGCCTTTGCCCTCAATCTCCACAGTTGGTGAAGGGAAATATTGATAAGGAGATTTAAAGCTGAATGAGGCGGGAAAGAAGAAAAGAAGGCAAGAACAACAGAAAATTTTAAAGAGTCTGACCTATTATCTGTGTTTTATTGTTGCAATATATTTTCTATCGTTTATCCGCTTTGGCGATGTAAGGAAAATCTTAACATAACAGCAACAATCTATGAACTTCACTGAACTGGAAGGGAGTCATTAGCAGAGAGAAACAAGGGTGAAAGACCCAAAGAGGACAAGAGAGGAAGACAGACAGGGAGGGAAGAGGGCAGAGACAGAGAGAGGGAAAGAAAAGGAATGGAGGGAACGGGACAGAGAGACAGAAGGAGAGTAAGCATAAGGGAATTGGGGTGTAAGGTCTTCAGCAGACAGAAAAGCACATTGTTAGCCCAGATGCCTTACATAACAACATACACCGACCCAGGACCTGGAACAGCCGTGGACATCAGACGACACAGAGGGAGCACAAATAGGTGGACTAAAATATAATGACCGCATGAAAGAAAAGAAAGAAAAACACTGACCTAAATACAACAAGATGATGGTGTGACAAGACAAAAGAAAGGGAACAGGAGGAGATGAATGAGGGCGAAAAATGAACAAACAAGGCCCTCATTTTCTACACTCCAAACAATGAGGGACTCAGGAGATCAACTTGATGCTCTAATTAGGACAGACATTTGATATCTGCCTGGGCTGCCGAAATCCTGCTGAATATGGCTTCATTAGCATTAACAGAGGTAACTCTTATCCTCTTTCCAAAACCTCATTTATACCTGGTTTTAAAATGTGATCTATGCTTGGGTATCGTATCTGAATAAGCCAAAACATGACAGGCAGGGCGTAAATGCACACAGCAAGAACTGTGTTCGGACAATGGTTGGATCTGGATTGATCCAACTGGATATGACTTGATCGAAGCCAAAGGCAACCAAGAATAAATAGAGTCTCTACAGTGTATTTGAATTATTGAGAAGGTAGAAAGGTCACCATGGATAGTAAAAGTCACCACTGCATCTAGAAATGTCATCAATGTGGGTAAGAACGTCCTGACCATGGGTAGAAAACTTCACCACCACGGGCAGCAGCATGATCAGTAGGAATGTCATCATTGCAAGTAGATGATTGAATGAAGTTGACAATGGCAGAAGCTGAAACAAGTCCTGAATCTTTTGTTAAGTAGCTACAGTCTTTTTGGAGCACTGCCATCCCTTTTCTTTCAAGGCATCATTGCGAGTCATCATCGCAGTGAGCAGAAACATCATCAACATGGGCAAAATGTTATGGCAGAACCTCCTTTGAGAGTCATGTACCACGAACCCTTCCAGTTTCCTTCCGATGGAAAACAAGTCCAAGCTGTACAGTAAAATCTGCCTTGATTGTTTTTGTTTCCACCTGCCCACATACCTGCCAGCCTTAGTGCAAACCAAAAAACAGAGATTCAATCACAATACAGACAATACAACTATTACATCTTTAACTTTCCGTCTTTTTTCACTTTGCTCCTTCCTGACTCCTCTCTCTCCCCCTCCCTCGTCTTACTCTCACTTACGTTACCTTTCTGTTTCACTTTCACCCTTTTCTCTGTTAAGTCTTCATGTCTTCACTCTTCCCCTTTCCCTCTCCTTTCCCTCTCTGCCTTCAGCTTCACAGTTCCCTGGGAAGCCTTTGGTCGATTGAATTATTGCCTCTTTCCTTTCCAATTCATCTCTCTCTTGATTCTTCGTCTTCCTCTCCATCCCTTCATCCTCATCGCCGCCTTCCTCCCTCATTCTCTCCTCTTTTCTCACTGTCTCTCAATTTTCCTGCCTTCCACCCCTCCTTCCAGCTTGACAACTCTCCTGGGACTCTTTGGCACATTGGATTTTCTCGCTTTGTTCACCAGGCAATTACAGCAACAAAGGTGATGCACATAGCACCAAGGCACCGGAGCTATGGGACTGGAAAGAAACTCTCAGAGGTATTACGCTCAGACCGGCTCAAAATTCAATCTGCCTGGTGTTGAACTACCCAGCAACAGGGAGAAATGTAAACATGCAGCCATTTTGATAGACCTCCCAATGTGGAAGGGGCCATGAATTATTGACAGAGCTTCTGATTGGAAGCATCCATCACGGTCTCTGGGACTGTGCCTATGAGACGGGGTCGGGTGGTGGGGTAGTATTGAGGCAGACATTACATGGAGATGTACCGACACAGTGGAGATCACACATGAAGTCAGTAATACATCTAATACAACTCCCAGACAGAAGCCCAAAGAGTTAATCACGAATTGGGCAAGAATTCATGTTATGAATTCTCATCCAATTCATGCTGAGAATTCATATGAATGCAACATTTATCTCTAGTATTTGAATAAATAAACAGGTAAGCAAGCAAATGAGTAAGTAAGTAAGTAAATAAATAAATTAATCAATGAATAAACTTAAAATCTGTTGCTAAATTTAAACCAACTGACCACAAACCTGTGATTGTAGAACTCAAGTTACCAAAATGTTGTCTGCTGGCATGACTTTTAAAGATAGACTTTTTAAAAGCACTTGCCAAGGCGAGAATAAATGGTGATACATCATCCCAACTCCCACAGAAATTTGATTTAGTTGTGCCATCGCATGAATAAGGCCGAGCTCCTCTCTCATAGAATCAACTGTTTCGAGGAAATGCCGAATTGCAGGAACAGACTGCTGCCTTGCAGACTGCTGTTCTAACACGACAAAAGCAGCAACATTAAGCCAAAAAGGCAATGTCACTTAGTGCGTTCGAAGCAACGTGTGCCTGACCAGTGAAATAAATATGGGCAGGGTGTAAAGAGAGGACGTGACAAAGGTTGCGAGCTGGATTTCAATATTACGTGCTGCTGAGACACTAGGATGCCCCAGGGCTGCCAATAAAATTCGGCTCAGGACCCGGACAAGCAGAGCAGAACAATAAGCGTCTGGGTGGAGGGAACATTTTAAAGTTCATTAGCATAATGATAGCACTTACAGCTCATTTAGGCTGCAGTCTGGACTCTCTTGAAGAGTAGCGAGAGGCGAAACAACTCAAAAAGCTGTTTTTTTCCCTTGTGTCTTATTAATATGGTAAAATATGCCAGCACTCTTCTCCCATTAAAATAGCTCTTCAAGCTGTCTCCTAATGTTATCATTGTAGATTAAGTAATTAGCATGTCTGAAATTTGCTAAGCAATAATTGGGATTAATGCTTTTGCATGGCACGCATTTGAGTACACTTTTAACATGTGTTATTTTATTAGACGGTTTACAGTCGAAAGAAACAGGAAAGATGTGAAGTAAGAGAAAGAGAAAGAGAAAGGGGGTGACACATAGCAAGCTCCCAGGCCAGATTCAAACCCAAAAGGTCAGGTTTCTATATAATCTGCATGATTCTTTACATGATGTCGTTTATGCACTACATGAGGGTGTTTTTCTCACCACTGCAGATACTTAAGAGTAAAGTTGCAAGGGAATGAAGACTGTTCATCAGTGGTTTATCTTCCATAACAAATTCAAAGGCCTAGTAAATAAAAAGTAAACAAGGAGAACTTAAGGGGAAATTATGATCAGCTAAAGTTTAAACCATTAATAAACCATTAAGGAGTAATTTGTGAGGCGTACGTCTTTCCGTTCCTCAAGTGGATTACATAAATCAGCCCTTGAAGAGGCTGTCTCATTAAAACCCTGTCACCCTTTCTTCCACAACACCCAAAGCAAGCTGGCTGGTAGAGAGGAGGAGTTTGTTAGTCTTGACAAGAACATTCATCTGTGGAAGTGAAAGCTACACTCATTGACTGCCCTTTGGTGGTACATCAAACATGCTGGACGCTTTTGCAGAGAAATTCCACCCCCAGACGCTCTCTAACACTTACATATCACAAATCTGCTTTGCTTAATGCATTCCAGAGGAATTCTGTGACTAAGTGTTGCAATTTACCTTTTTGCTGTATCCTTCAACTCGTCTACTTCTGCTTCAGTTAGTGATTTAAATGACTTTCGACAGCCCAAAGTGAACTTGCTTGGACTGGTTTCTCATATCCAGCCGTTGGTTTAGATGCAGGTAGACAGAGCAATAACAATAGTCACAATAACGGCAATAACTTCTATGACGAATTTCTCTGGACCCGAAACCTGTCATTTGCTGTATGTTTTAGACTTTTCTCCAATCAAACTTCATTGTTGCTGGAGTGTGACGTCAAGTTGTCTACACTTGGCCACTTGTTCATGAAAAATATACAGCACCAACCATCCAAATGGACCCATTAATGCTGAGCTGTTTTTAACAGTGTTTGGAGATGGATTTTCCATTAAGTAGCTGAGAAGAGTGCAGAGTGTTTCATTGTCTTGTCTTAAGAGACCTTGTGTTAGGCTGAAAAAAATGGCAGGTGTTACAAAAAAATAATTTGTAGCTGAAAGGGTAGGTATCGCATCAAGATGA
>OMLF01006996.1:5971-21093 GCA_900302615.1 Holocentrus rufus | reverse complement strand
GAAAAAATGGAGGGGTAGAGGGCACTGTCTCTGGAGGCCTCTGTGCTTCACTGCCAGTGTGTGTAAATCAGCAGGCAGCTCACGGCTGCAATGAGGTAGAAAATAAAAAAAGCATAAAAATGTCCAAGTGAAATAAGAGGCAAGGAGAAATCTTTTATGATGAGCCTAAATTCTCCTTACTCTGCAGTAGATCCACTGGCCAGCTCAGCTTGTCTTCTCCAGACACCGTCCATCATCCCGATGTCCGCATATAGCCACAAATTACTCAAATTACCCCACCTGCTATTCATGTAATACATATGTAATGAGTATCCTAAATTCACATTATTATCATTCATGGATGTTAATAGGCTTATGTCAAATTCATTAATATGCACGTATAATGTTCACTGTTGTGGTCTGCCAAAGCAGAAGGTCTGAAACTCTGCAGATATAGTGTAATGTACATAAAGTCCAGGAGAGAAGTTTGCCAAGGCACTTAAACTAGTGGTATTGGATATGCAGTATTGTGTTTTATTTATGCTGTTTCGCATGTTTAGCCACTTGAAAAAGGAACATTTCCTTTACATTTTCTCGCTTTTCCTCGCCCTCCTGCTCTTAACATAACTCCAGCAATTCACTGCCCAGGCATAAATTAGAGAATGAAATCAACACTCTGTGTATCAGTGAATATTAAGGTGTTGCTTTAAGGCAAGATAGCAGCCAGCGATCCCTGAAGAAAGAGCGGTTTAATCTATCTGTGATGAAGAGCAGATTTTCTCATTTTATCATCTGCTTTACAGCTGTGCTGCAGCTGCTGTTTGTGTCTCTTCCTTCATCAGCAGATATTCTACCCAACCTGTCCAAGTGGTTATTTCTGGCCGCTGCCCAGTATAGCTGACTTCCCTGCCTCTCTGTGGTGATGCCTGCCCCCAACTCTGACCGTGCTGTAGATCCATGTCTTGGGTCTACTTGGTCCCTCGGTGCACTGATGAGCACAGCCACCTGTACCATGTACACCAAATCAGCTCAGGTTAGCTTGACAAGGCATGCTGCAAAAATCTCCAGTCTTTACAAGTCATTTAGTTTCAGTCCTACAATTTTCTCAAAACAAAAAAATCTGCTGGTGGGATGAGATAATCCCAGGTATAAGGTATATAAAGCCTAAATATGTTGACAAGGCAAGGCAGAATAAGGCAGATTAGCACACTTGATTCAGGAAAATTCTGGGAAAAATGTGATTTGCATTGGAAACACATGGGATTAGTCCATTCCACTGCCAGATTATTTCACATTTTAAGAAAAAACAATATGTTAACACTGAATGTGAGACTAAAAGATGGAGTATTTTGCAGTGTATATACCCACCTGCACATAGATACATACCTCAACCAGTGACACTGAATGGGAGTGATGGCAACAATCTGCCGTCCAGTGAATCAGTCAGCTCAGCAAGCCCTGGTAACTCAACCCTCATCCCTCCACTTCCTGTTGCCCTTGTCAGTGGCCGTCTCACGCGAGAGCCGCTATATTAGGAGAGCTGACATTGAGCTGGATCCTCCACTGGAGTGTGAGGTCATTACATCCGGGGGCATCTAACTCCAGCGTGGGTAAAGGAGGTAGAGAGAGAGAGAAATGCACGAGACAGGATTGGCAGGCGGGCAGCTGCTGTGGGGTGTTAGTAGTACAGTGTGGAGAAGGCTGTAATTACAGTTAAAGCATCTCTCGCATCTCTGACCTCCCATGATTGCAACCTAGCCTCCCAGACCATCGAGGGTCATTACTCACCTCACTAACTAGTGGAGTAAATCAGCGGCGGTGCGCTGACCTGATATTAGAGCCATAGTCCTGGGAAGCCGGAGAGTAAACAGGGCCGGAGAAAGGAGGCTGGAGCCCAGTAAATAATATGTGAGTGGGCTGCACAGGGGCAAAGCGTGGGAGATGTTTATAGCAGGTGGACAAACACCTGTCACTTTGATGAGCCTGATTTATCCTGAGTGACATGTCAGCACATAGCTCTCCCCCTGCCTGACAGCCTGGACCGTCAGCCACCACACCGGCCCGCCCTGAAACATGAGACCTGTTTGTAATGGTGATGCATACAGTAAGTGAGAGGAGTGACAAGCCCCGCTGTTGCAAGAGCAATAACAGATACTGTATATCAGCTTAAAATATCGCCTGGAACTTGACGACGTTTATGGCGTAAGGTTGGATCCTCTGGGTGGGTGATGTTGGTGTTTGGGAGAAAACCAGACTCTCTACACAATCTGGGTCCTCAGACCGAGCTGCCACTGGAGTCTCCCTCCCTTCGTCTTGAGACATGCAGGCCTTCCCTAGACGCCGCTGCCCGCTTGCTCCCAGAAGGCTATTAACAAGCAGCAGAACAGACACCGATTATGTGGGAGAGAAGTGGGCGTGGTGCTTATAACAAATGACTCGTCTGGTCCCATGTATTTACTAGCCTGCCACCAAACCCACTCTACAGCTCATAATATTACACGTCGGGTATCGGAAAGCTGACAAAACGATTGAAAATCCGACTAGGCCTCATTTTTTACCTCACAAACCTCTTTCACAGCAGAAGCGGCACCAGAAACTCGATTTTTTTCAGACCCTCCGTGAGGATAGAAATCTAATATTAACATGACCTGCGTCCCATGTTTAGCCCACGTCGGTTTGACTGACAACCAAACAAAGTAAAGGAAATTGTGTCCAGTATGGCCCTCCAAACCTCCTGTCATCTTAATTAGCGTCCACTGTAAATACACTCCGTCTTCTGCAATGTCATAAACCAGCTGAGGAAATCTTAATTTGTCAGCTACATGAGTTGTATCAACGGAGACTGACCTCAATTAAAAGTGACTTCCATTTA
Source organism: Holocentrus rufus (assembly GCA_900302615.1). NCBI lineage: Eukaryota > Metazoa > Chordata > Actinopteri > Holocentriformes > Holocentridae > Holocentrus > Holocentrus rufus. Next base: position 18,242 of record OMLF01006996.1, on the reverse strand, counting down.
AAAAGTGTCTATTCCAGATTTAAGGATTTAGGCCAGGGGAGAGGCTTTAATGGAATGCTGACAGAGGGCCAGTTGGAGAGGTAATACATTTCCTGCAGAATGCCTGGGGATACCACATAAATAAGAGTGTGTTATTCCTGACAGAAACTCTCTATGATGCTGTATGGTGATCTACGACTGAATAACCTGGTTAAAGAGCAGCAGTACAGCTGACAGCTTGATCAAGGCTGCCCCTCTAAAGTGGTGTAGATCAAGGCTTTAGCCATCACACCGGTCCAAGAGGTGATGGTATGAAAACATGTGGAGGTCCTTACTGTGTTTGAGCAGAGCTGGCTGTGATTAGGGGGTAAAATACTGAACTGATATTGGCCCTGGGGTATAAGACACACATAAAGAGGAGAGACATTGAAGGGTTATGTGCAAAATATAGAATGGATACATAGAATGTGTTGGGAATATAGAATAGAAAACTTAAGGAAAGTAACATACACATTGAAGAAGTTGGTGTGTGTGTGGGTGTGTGTCAGGAGCAACTACACGAACTCTGTATAGTCAATATCTTATGTCTGAGAAAGTATCCTGTCCGGAAAGAAATTGGTTTTATACTTCCATCATCTTTCTCAGCAATTCTTATTTCATTTATTATTACTCAGCAGCTCAATCTATATATTTGGCTGGTAAAAGTGTATTTTTATGGTTGCAAGTATTAATTAGTGATATTCTGGTATCATTAGTGTAATTTAGTGCCCAATAGATTAATGGCACACTGGCATTTATCTATGAAACATTATATCTTGATGTTAAATTGCAATAAAAGGACCTGTATATTCTGTGGATATGGCTGTCCAAATCCAAGGGGGGATGGGTCTGTAGTTGACATCCATTAAGGAAATCCTTTATTGGCACATAAAAGTGAGAGGCAATATTTAGCCTAACTTGCCTTTGGCAACCTAACCCATAGCCTAACATTAAGAGGACTCTTAGAGGAAATACCAGGGCTTGTCACAAGGAAAGAATTATTTGTGTTTATGCATGAAATCCATATTTCAACATCAAAAACAAACACATGCGGGCCAGTTTCATAATCCACCCGAATTTTGGAATTATGCAATGCCAGAAAGCACAATCTGAGTAATGTATAAATGTAATGTATGGTATAAATATAATTTTACATTCTTCAATGATTGCAGATCACAGTATTGCACTATATCCCTTTCCACCCCTAAAACAAAGACTTTCCCTTCTCTATGTCCAATGTAGTATATTCAATAACTAATTATGGTAATTCATTACATCTCCAATTAGCAGAGAGGCTTTATCGCTGCACTATACCATAAAGAGCAGGATTTATGTCGGCTTTGAATGTCACCCAGAGGACAGAGGACTGGCGCATCACTCAAGAGGAACAAAACAGAGAGACAGGAGTGAGCGAAAAAGAAAGGGAAGAGGGAGAGGAAGATACAGTGAATTATTGGTTTATTAATGTATTTCCTTAATCACTTTCTCAAAATTGGGAAGGCAGCGTTGTCTGTAACCAACTGAAAATGAGAGCGAATTGCCCAGATAGATTAAATAGCTGTGTAACATTTGGTACTTTAGAGAGGAAACTGTAGGGAAAAAAAACATGTACAGTATGCATGTATCCTCCACGAGATATGCCCAGTTAAAGCCACCTTGCCTGCTGTCAAACAGCCCCTCAGAGGGCGATAAGCGGGCCTGCTCTCTGTGTTGGTGGCTGTCTTATTAGTGCGCTTCACCATTTCACTCAGGCACACAGCACAGCCGGCCATCTGCCACACTGTGCTCCCCTGCCCAGGCAAGTCTCTCAGGTGCCATAAAAAAAACAGTGTCCCTTTGAAGATTGGACACAAAAGTGCTGACAACCTGACCAAACTCTTCTTTTGTACAAATAAAAATGCTCTCCATTGATCGGGGGAAAAACAAACCAAAGTTTGCATGCATTTATTTGAAGTAATATTGACAGTATTCACAGTGGAATTTGTTATCTGCACAGTGCAAATAAAATGATTAAAAATAGATTACCAATATATGTGTCTATGCCTAGGTATGTAATATTTCCTCTATCCCCTGGCAAAGATTATTACAAACCTGTTTTTTCTCACTGGTTTCAAATTAATTTCTACAATTCTGATGAATTCTCTTTACTTGTTACATCAGTCTGTGAACAGCTTGCTTTAACAAATCATCCCAAGGTTTGTTGTCTCAAGGGTGAAAAAAAAGAAAGTCCTGTAGTATTTCTGCTTGGAGCCTCTCTGTGACAAAGGTCATCTCTGACCTTTCCAGGGACTCTATTGCCACCTTGTGGCTCACCTGGCAGGTTTTATATTAAAAGATGCTCTGATGCAAAGCTTTTTAATTGAATCTTTATTCAGCTTGCTATTTGCCATTATCCAAAGCATATCATGAAATGTATTTTGTAATGTGAATTTCTTGGAACCTCTCTAATGTTGGATACAAAACAAGACAACCAATTCAAACAAATAGTGTAAATAAAATTAGAAAATCCATAGCAATATAAGCAACATCTATTTGAGCAGTCATAAAGAAATCATCCTTTCGTGCTGGAAAACGGGACAGGGAATGTTCCTGGGGAAAAGGGGGGAAAAAAAAATGTCAACATAAATAAACAATATGATGAATGTATTCAAGTTACAAGCAAACAAGATGTTTCTCAGGTTGTTTATCACAATCTTGCTGTTATTCCAGCCATGTTTGTGCTGTGAGGTCTGATAGACTTACATAGGGTGTCTTTACAGAGCATACAGCTCTATGAGGTAGCTTTTGGGGACGATTCCTATAGCACCCTTCAGCTCTCCAACCCACCAGCCGAAGTTCTGATACTCCTAGGAGAACCAGGACAAATGGGAGACAGAGAAAATGAGGACAAAACCATGATTCAAAATTCAAAATCTTAGGAAATGCAAAATTCCACAGCTAAAATCCTTGTGACAGCAGACTCATTGGATGTATTCCCCACACAATCTATCCATGCAAAGTATTTTGTTTCATTGAATGTCTTATTCAGTTGTCACCCAAAGCCATACTGTCAAATATTTAGACATTTTGAGAGATTGGGCAAACTGCAGAAGCAGAGAAAGCAGCACTTTGGCTTATGGGCAAAACACGTGTGCTGGTGACCTTGGGAGCGGGTGGTGCAGCTGACAAATGAAGTCAGAATCAAAAATCACGACAAGCAGAACAAATGACATCCAATCCTCTTGCCGCTAACACTATAACATCACCTGTTTGTTTTCTATCTGTCCTCTCACATTCTTTCCTCTCATTCTCTTCATCCCTCTCACAACTTCACAATTCCTGCTCCCTGTCCTGCCTCGGTTCCTGGCTCCGGTTTGGAGGCGGCACACTCCCCTCCATTCCGCATGAAAACGTCAGCGTCAGTGCATAGAGCACATCACGCGTAAATCTGTCACCGGCATGACAAGTAATAGCTCCAAATGGCTGTCAGTATGCTGAGATGTAAGGAGGGCACTGTGCGGAGAGATCTGAGAGGAGCAGAGAACACCCCTCTCTCCCTTTGGCCAGCAGCCTGACCTCACATCAAAGTCGTCCCGGGACATGAATCACGCTGGAGATCACATGCTGCCAAGGCTGAAGGAAGAGGGACCTGCACAATGTTTCAAATCCATGCCAAAACTCAGGGACAAGGAGAGACAGGGGCAAGTGTCTGTTCGATCCCATGAGGGGGGTGGATGCAAGAGCTCCTATAGCATCAGACACAAGGAGATTAGGCTAACAGTAATGGCCGACATTGATTTGAGTTGTCTAGTGGCAGACCATTTATCATACCAGACAAAGGTGCTTGGCTTACTGTCCGTGGCATAACACTATAGCCTGACAATGATATGAATACAGCAAAGAGCAATTACTACACCTAAATAATTAACAGCAAATTAAACCCCATACATAAATTACTGCAATACACAAACAGTAAATGTCACATTCATTTCATTAATGTGTCACATGATGAAAATGACATTTCCTCCCCTGGAGAATAGAGTAGATTGACATGAGTTGTGTGTGCGTGGGTCTGTGTGTGCGTGTGTGTGTAGGTGAGACAAAGAGGGAGCGAAAGGGAGAGAGACAGAGTGTGTGTGTGTGTGTGTGTGTGTGTGTGCACATTATGACTTCCTGCCGCTAGCCTTTGAAAATGGCAACACCTCATTGTGTAGTTCTGCTCTGCGGTGGCTGACAAATAAGCCATGCTTGAGCGAGCGCGGGACACAACACGAGAACACGTACGCAGAGGTGCAGAAGACTAATGAGAGCCCGAGGAAGGGAGCGCAGACCCCACACTGTGACAACACACTCACCCACACAAATGCACTAAGTCGGCTAATACCGCCGCTTCACGACTTTATTCCTGATGAATGAAATACTCAAGAGTCGATATATCAGTTTACCAACACAAGATAGGAAACGGGGGTCAGTCAAGCCACATGATCCACAATAGCAATATGTTTGGACAGTGTTTACATCTTAGCAACCACTCCAGCCACTCAAGCTAAGTGTGATGTTACATCTCTAGATTAGTTTTATGTGCTGCGAGGTGCACCGCGCTGGCAGGGGGGGGAGCTGCTTATCCTGACAACACACTCTCTCAGCCAGTCAGGCCTTGTAATCAACGCCCCGGCCCGACTGGGGGGTCTCGCAGCTGTAACACCACAGCTATTTCTGGACTGTGGAATGGGGGAGGGAAGCGAGAGAAAGGAGAATGAAGGAGGAGAGAGAGAGAGAGAGAGAGAGGGGAGGAGGGGAGAGGGGGGGGGGGTGGGGGGAGGAAGGAGTCGGCTGCCCCCTCAGCTGCAGCTGGCCGCTGCAGTCCAGACAGGTTTTATGGTCATTGCCCTCCCAACAGGCCACAACCCCCAACACCAAGGTTTCAGCTAATGGCACTCCCAGTCTAAGTGAAAGGGCAACTTGATTCTTGGTTCTTTCCACACAAGAAAAAAAAGAGCAATAAACAAGCAGTTGGCCAATGAGCGTTGATAGATCTGTCTGCTTTGTGCACTGGTCTCTTCCCATGCTCCTGATTGAATAGGTATTTAATTATCATTGATGAGACAATAGATGTTTATGCAAAAGAATAAAATATTTTATTTGTGCACTTTTGAATAGTGCATTTTTTTAACATTTGGAATTCAGCAGTCATAAAATGGGTTTAAACCTTCATTGTGGTTAGCAGCCACTAGATGGCAGACTTGAATTTGAAAAAGACTAGCCAGTCCACTACAATGCCTCTCAGTTGGGTACACACTCCACAGAACCCAGACCAAAACAGAAAACAAAGCCAATCTAAAGTGTGCGCAGTTCACACATTTTCATATAAACCATGCCATTGACATGCATCAAAAAAAGTATAATTCTTAAACTTTTTTGCTGTCCAACAACAAGCTTGTGTTAAATATGTTAGAACAAATCCAATACTGTGTGCATAAAGCCAGTTCAACACAAAAGGGCTCCTGTTTGGTTACATATTAAATGCAAAGAACAGCCTCTCAGTTCTCCACACCTGGCACCCACGCCTAGCCGACAAGCCTCGGAAATTGTGCGTCCACTACACGTCCTCACCTGCTCTGAATAGAGTGGCGGACTGCGCCTGGGTTTCCTGAGAACACACATTCCTATTAAAGCCCTGCCTGGCGAGGTGAGAGAGACGTCTGAGAGGTGTGTGGGCTGAGGCCTGCTCACTGCCTGGCATGGCAGCAGTGGCAGCGTGCTGAAACGCTCCAGATGGAAGTGATGGAACGGCGCAGCGTGCCAGCCAGGCCCGGCCTCCGCCAGCAGCACTAAAACAGTTTCCGTTGTGACACAACTAATCCCCATCACAGCGGCACAGTGAGGATCTACCCCAGGCTGCCTCTCGCCATCAGCCATCCACCTCCAGGCTGCGGGCCAGGCGCTGCCAGTAAAGGATATGAACAGTGAGTTCCTCTGAGGACCTAGAAATAACTCTTCACTTTAGGTGGTCTGGTCCCGGCAAAACCTCTCTAAATATGAAAGGAATCTCATAACACTCGCACTACAATCGGGCTTATGCTAACATTGGCTTTGCTTTGCATTAAGAGACCTCAAACCCAGGGACAAATGAAGGCTTTGCCTCTGACAGGGAGCGTTTCACAAACCGTACCTTACTCAGGATGTAAATGGAATCTCCTCGCTTGAAGGACAGCTCATCTGGGTGGTCTCCTGAACAGTCCCACAGACCCTGGTAGAAGTTGGGGTAGTCTGTGCTCTTGTTAGCTGGGCAGAAAAGGGCAAGAAGATGACAGCGGATCAGGAAACTTATTTTCTAGTTGCACTAATTACTTCCCTCTGAACCTGCAGGTTTAACACAGTACTGATTGTAACTCCTCTGTTCGCCCAACAGGAGGCAGTGGAGAGTCAAAAAAAAAGCACCATGAGCAACCACAGGCTGGCAGGCAAGACAGTTCAGAGTCTCTCAGCAACTCCTGTTTCCACTTCTCTGCCAATTTACTGATCTCCATCTATGGGCTGAACTTAAGTACAGGGAGTCCGCAAGCCCATGAAGCTGGTAATTTACTGTTTTGTGGTGACCCTTACTGGAATGGCCTGTTAATGTTACAGGGATTTCACAGATACGCACATGACTCTTTACTAATAGCCTCTTATGTCAGGGCTGGAAACAAAGCAATGCAATATCACCCACAAGACACGAATACGTGAGTTATTTTGAGACAAACAGGAAGTTGGCTTACTTAACAGAGTTATTTGCCATGTTGGGTTAACTTTCAGTTTGCATGTTCACATAAACTTCCTCTTTGTAAACATCACTTCTTCTCGCAAGTGGCCTATAAAGTTAAGCTTGCTTGTTAACAGAAGAAACCAACATATTACAGAATTTTTATTTGTTGATCTTTTCTTCGTCCTATCCGCTCTCCCCTTCAGCCACAGTGCAATTTACTATACTGCCTGTATTATATATTATCCACAAACTAAACAGAAATGATCTTCATCAGTGCAACTTGTGTTATGTACCTGCAACAGGAGGAGAGGGTTTGCTTGCTGGGTCCACTTTTGGAGGCGGTTTTGGAGGAGTAGGAATGTCCTCCTCTGGAGAAAGAGACAACATTGCTGCATGAGCAAAAAGTCACCTAACAGACAGTGTGCCCTTCCACTGACATGCCGTGCTACCAAAGGGATTTTAACTACCAGTGAACAAAGACAAATCTGCAATGATAAAAAGTAAACCCCTCATGCAGGGAAATTAAATTATATTAAGGACGCACAAGCAACGTGTTCATGTTCTGCAGCCTGACTGAAACTGACACAGTGATCAAATTGTGCAAACAAAGCAGCTTTGTGGATGCACCTGGGAGTTCTTCATAGATGTCTTCATCAATGGGCGCAGGGGGAGCTGTAGTGGGCACAGTCGGGCCAACATCATCGTACATCTCCTGCTCGTCATCCTCTTCCTCTGGGATGATGCCTGACATATCTGCATATATGAAAACATGCACATAAATTGCACATGGACTTAGACATACACACACAGAGAATATGGGGTGATAATACTTGTCAATACTTGGATTTGCATACACAAAGAAACAGATGCGGTTGCTACAAACACCCTGGAGATATAACAAGTCCATAGATAATATGGTCACATAATTGAAATTGCTCAGACCTTTCAAAACAAAGTCAATCTGTTTCACCCATTCCTCCGCCTCTTTCTGAGATGACGCACAAAACTGCCATGAAAGAGGAGAGAAATGAAAACTGCAGTCAGTCCAATATGCAGTTCTACATATATTAATTAACATAAACAAATAATATTGCATTTATGCATAGTAAAATGTTCCACATGGACGAGCCTGGATATGTTAGAGACACTCATTTAGACTTTTTAAATATGCATGTCAGGTTGAGCCATCGCAAAAGTGGCAGCGTCAAATGAATGACTAGGTTTTAAAAATAAAGATTTAATGAAGTGCAGGTACACACATAACTCGCCAAGTTTTACATCTCAAGTCCACATTTGGCTTTCACAGAAGGGTTACATTTAGCACAGCAGGGACTGCAGACACTCAAACCGATCGCTAAGACGCTACCTTACCTGATAGACCCGCTTGTCTGGGGCCGAGATTTCAAAGCAGCAGTCTTTCTTTGAATCTTTCCGTAAAGTGTTGTTCATTTTGACATTGTAGCCATCAATAGCAAACTCGCCCTTCTGCTGCTTGTCTGTTTATAAAAGATTAAAAATAGCACTAATAGTAATTGTAGCACAAATAGGAACAAATATAAAGCAGAATACCGATTCATTCACTTCAATATTTCCACTAACAGCATGCAATTCATAATAGGGATGTGCATATTAAACTAATGTAAATAAACAAACAAATAAATGCACATACCTTTCTCACTGCCATAATAGTAGAATGTATTGTTGCTTAAAGCACACCATCTCTTCTGCCACTCTGTGCCAAAGAAGCTGTGATCTGCAGAGGAAAAATGATAGGAATCTTAGCCAGAAAGAAACAACTGAGTTAAGTTACCCATCCCTTCCACCAAAAATAATTTGTTATATGTATCTCATACACAGGGTGCCCACCCTTTCTGCGTTTCTCAAGGTATCCTGCCTTAAAAACAGACACCAGGTCCTGAGCCGCCACAGGTGGGGACTGCTGGGCACCTGGAGAGGAAGTCAGGAAAAACACTCAGCAGAAAATTCACTTAAACAATCAAATTGCTCGAGTATTACAGCAGCTGTGGGTTTGAAAGTGGCACATCTGAAGCGCTCCGCTGTCTCGCTGAACGTATCGTGAATCCCAGCACTAAAGTCAAGTCCTTCCAAAGTGATTTTAATGTCTGAGCGTCACATGTGAAATTCACACTGCATTAAAATATATAAATAAATAAAAATACAAAATTATATATGATCAGATGGCTGTTAGGTTTCCTTGGTAATTATGTATGAGGTTGCTGGTTGTTAAAATTAATAGCCGAGGCCTTGGAAGAGTCCACTGAACAATGTTTTGCTGCTCACTAAAAGGAGATTCCCTCCACAGAGTGCAACTTCAATGCAAATGTTCAACTGCTGTGTCAAAGTTGCTTTGTGTGAAAGAGTGGCCATAAAACTGGCAGCTGCTTACAGCCCATAAAACCCAGACCCCTAACCACCATTTCACAAGGTCCTCCCTGATACTCCGTTTAAAAAGGTAAATATAAAATCCTGTATAGATCACCATGGCGGAGCATACACGGTAAAGGCTACTGTACATTGAGGAATGTGTTTTCTCAAACTATAGCCGTGGCAGTAATTTTCTGTCCCTCGGCTGTGGCTGGGAGTAATAAAGCATGCTCTGGCTGTCAAAGGGGTGGGGTGAAAGGGGAGGTGGGAGCAGCAGTTGTGCCCCCAAATTGCTTCCCAAGTATGTTGCCAAGTTACAGTTGGAATGTCTGCCTCATTGTGCACCTCAAAATCACTTTCTCCCATATGAAGACTTGAAGATTTGTGTATTTATTCATGTCAGGCTGCAGTTTTCAGTAGTTAAATTCACATTTTGCAGGCGCCCAAACTGGATTTTAAGTGCTTGTGGCTTACAGTACCTTCGCAAGCATCTTCATCCTTGTCGGTGCGCTCTGACTGCAGAGACCCGCCTTCATTGTTGCTGTCAACGTCCTCCTCATCATCCGAGTCTTCACCTGTGTAGGGCAGACAAGGTGTTGGGTACCGGTGGCAGAGGTTCTGGTACATGTAAACACAAGAGGTCAAAAATATCCAGCAAACAGAAAGACTATCACTCACTTTTGTCCTTGAAATCCTGAGGGAAACTGCAGGACAATAAATGACATTTTGCGTTAGCAGCAAGACTCAAAACACTGACTTTTAGTTTGACATTTGAGTCACATTTTATAACTCAGCACCAGGAAAACTGAGATACAGAAACTTTGAATGCATACCCCGATTTCACCTCTTTTATTCGTTTAATGAATGCTTCCCTCTTCTCTTTTGCCTTCTTGCTCAAGCTTTCCCCTTTCAGTCCTTCAGAGAGGAAAGCCTCTAGATCTAAAAATGCAAGATGAAGAATTTACATGAGAACACAATGACATTTGCTGATTGTCCACAATCACTGCTTGAACTATTATTTTTATCACAGGTATTGGTCATGTGGGTGCAGTGACTGTTGGATATCTTGTTCAGGTTTAACAATCAACACACAAAACAGCGGTATCCAAGCAGCCAGCACCTTTTCTGAAGCACTGACTAACAGAGTGGTGGTTTATGTGATGGTCTCGCTCCAGTTAAAGTGCACCTGACTGATGGTCAAACAAAACTCAGCCATCCATGTTGTTTGTGCTTCCTCTTTCACCGAGCGGGCTGTTAGAGAGTGGTGTTAGCCGAACAACGCTTACACACGAAAAACATTAGTCCACACAAACATACAGAATAATCGGGATCGTGTTAAGTACCTGAGATAAGCGTCGTTAATTCCTCGGGAATCGCACGCATACTGATCCGCGTTTACGGGCTTCAATGGGCCGTCCAGCAGGGGAAACTTCACATTACACGGAAGCAGCGGTGCGCACAGAGATACGGAAGTTACCCTCTGCCAATTATTTAGGTCAGCGATATTATTTATCACTGACCAGCCGCCTCAGCTGCAGGACAAATGCCCGCCTGTTGGCCGTGTAAGTTCATGCAGTAGCCCGCATTAAGTGAAGATTAACACTAGTATTTCCCAGCCCTCTTTTTCATTTGGACTGTTGATAGGTTTCATTCAGTATTGGCAGGCTGGTAAAAGACAGTAAGCGATGCTTTAATGGACCAGCTGATCTTTACAGACTAATAAAGTCAGGCATAATGTCGTGATAACGTTTTGATTGATCCCAGATAACATTTCTCTGGCGCTTAAGTCGCCCACAGTAACTGATGCACCAGACACTTTGGCAGTGTCTTTTCACCAATGATGCAAACACTTTTTTCTTATGACTATGTCAACATTATAAATCTATTTGAGAAGTTAGATACGTAGAACTGTTTTCAGCCTTCAGGGGCTTTCATAGTAGATGCCTTTTAGTGCAATAGTGAATGTGAGAGACTGTCTATGAATACCTGTAACCTGATACAGATTCACACTAGTTCTGCTGCAATGTTTAAATAAATATAAACATGACTTAAATCAGGCTAAATATTGGCACCTACTCTTTAGAGAACTTTGATCAGTCTCCACTGATCTATCAAGAATAAATACAATTTCTCATGTTATTTAATGCATCCCTTAAGGCTTATATATGATCTGCTAAAGTAATGCGTGCAGTAGTAAACTCCACCCCCATCCCACATCCCCTCAAAACTCCAGATGGTAAGAAAATACTGAATTAAATGTAGCATACATAAACTGTAAGTTGTGCTCAATCAGGTATTCAAGGAAGGAGTCAGTTGTCATATTGTTTATAGAGGTGCCAGTCATTCATTAGTCATTTTCTGACAAGCAGTATCACCCAATCCAGGTTAAAAGAATGAGCCTTTGAACTGTATAGCCTATTGTTGAGGAGGGATACCCAGAAGTGAGACAGAAGTGTCAGTGCAGCTCTGGAGGGGCCATGTGTGAAGAGCTGCGTCCCTGCAGGTGGTGCACGGTGTTTGTTGGTGCTGCTGTGTGGTGACTGCGCTGCCAGTCAGGCAGATGCTCCCGAAAATGCTTCACATTGTCTCTGCCGCTCCAGGTTCAGTTCTGGAGCTTTGTGAAGAGATAGGCAGGGACAGACTCCCAGTTTTTAATAACTTTCTCATGTTTCCTAGTGAGAGGAAGGAGCATTCTTGAAAATATAAAAATGTAAGCGTTTATACAAGAATACACTTGATATAGGAGTAGGACAGCCTATGCAGTTCCAAAACTTTCCCAATATATCTTTAATGAAATTTTAAATCTACATATTCATAAATAAAGTCTCTGAGAGTGGACCCCCAAATCTATTAGGGTGGTAGTTATTGTCATGTGACCCCACTCCTCACTACACAATCAACCTCAGATCAGTGCTGTTCTTCCAAGGTTATTTGTGCACACATTTTCTGATGTCATATCCTGTTCAGTGTTATCTGAGCAGCCAATAAATTCTTTATGAGGCAGAATCACTCTTTGGCCATTCAAAATCTGACCCCCTCCTGACCTGGCAGTAGTTCCAGCCTGCTTGGTGTGGAGAGGAGAGGCAGCTTGACCTTTGACCTCTGTGTGGATGCATGTGTGTGTGTGTGTGTGTGTGTGTG
>OMLF01006971.1:9835-21508 GCA_900302615.1 Holocentrus rufus | reverse complement strand
AGTGGTAGAGTGAATTTCCTGTTCAAAATTCCAGGATGGACTTTCCTCTGGGGATTTGCCTGTTTATCTGTTCAGGACTATACACACACACACACACACACACACACACACACACACACATGCAAACACGCACAAAGCACTACAATGCCTTAGTCTCCTGACATTGTACCTGTGAGTCTCCTTGACATTTTGGTAACCTCCCTTCTTCCTCTCCCCCTCTGTCACACCTCCTCCCTCCCTCTCCTCTCTCTCTCTCTCCATCTGTCCTTCTCCTCGCTCGTCCCGTGCCTCTTCACTTAGCTACACTCCCTTCCCATGACCTCTTCTCAACTCCTCTCCTCTCCCTTCCTGTCTCTTTCCCCTTTAATAAAATCCTACTGCAGGGTCACCTTGGGCGGTGTGTGTGTGTGTGCGTGCATGTGGTGTGTGTGTGTGTAGCTGTGCTGCTGCAGTAAGGTGGAAGAAGCACACTATTGACCCTGGCCACAAACTAAGGGACGAGCCCGGACTAAGTGTCTGGACAAAAATGCTTTTTTGTAGCCCTGAAGTGTATAACCATAAATATTTTACAGTTTTATTTCACATTGTTCTAGTTTTGAAAACAAGGTTTAGCTGAAATCTTCAGAAGTGCGATACAGCAAACTGGAACAAACTGGCAGGGATAACATTTGGCAAGGTTTTTCCAAAATAAAAGTGCCCTCTGTGGGCCGCTGGTGAAATATGGTTAAGACGGCACTAATTGTGGAGCCCAGCAGCAATAATTTCAATTAGGGATTAGGGATGTGTGATAATCGATCAGGAAATGAATGTGTGGGGGGTATTTAGGCCGTAGAAGGGTTGTCATCGATGTTTTCACAGCTGGATGGTGGTGCGGGGATGACAGGGAAGGGAAGAGGGGCCTGGTGTCATCTCCTGCACACAGGACCCATAATAATCCCTGTGACCATGCATGTGAGCAGATGAAAGGATGGGAGGCTGGGAGAGGAGAACAGCGAAGCGGAGGGAGAGGTGAGTGGAGAAGCGGAGGGACGGATGGTTTTGTGGAGCCGAGAGGTGTGAACATGTGAGAACGGGTAAGTGAGCTGAGGTCAGGGAGCGCTGGCCCCTGAAGATCTACGCGTGTGAAGTGTCATCGCTCTCGCCGCGGGACAAAGTCAACACTCACACAGCAAGGAGAGTCATGCATAAAACATCCAGGATCTGATACATAAAACATACAACCACCATTTGTTGTGTATAAAAAAAACTGAGCAGGTGTTATGTTTACTTCTACATATTTTTCCAAGCTGAGCCTTTTCTAAGGCTTTAAGCTAAACTACCTCATATATATTTGAAAGCACAAAAGTAATGATTAATTTATCAACAAGTTGTAGTTTATAGTATCAGTGAACCGTGTTAAAGGGATCTATTATTTAAGCCATCATTTTTTTAGTGGCGTCTAGCAGCTCTATAACTGTCGGTCAGTTGGTCCACAAAAATTTCCCCACCATGTGGCAGCCACAGCTTTCACCCTAGCAGGCTGAAATTTGGCAGGGAGATCAAATGTGTGTGTATGAAGGTGTGTGTTTGTGTTCATGCAACTGGCTAAAAAGGGCTGTGATGGTGGGAGGGGCCCGTCACAAAAAGGCACATAACTTCCAAATGGATTCACAGACTTGCACAAGATTTTGTGGAAAGGTTGGTGATGAACCGAAGGACCACTGTTTAACTGTTCATGCCAATTGGCAAAAAGGGGCGTGGCAGTGGGAGTGGCCAATAACAAAAAATGCCCATAACTTATAAATCGATTCACATAATATATCCAATCTTTGTAGAAAGACACTCAGAGAAATAACCCTGCCTTAATCTGGAGACCATGTTATGAGGTAGATAGATACTTAAGGAATCCTGAGGGAAATTGAGGAAAGGGGAAAGCTGGTGAAATAGGGTAGTGTTTTATCATGTCTGGAGGATTGTGCCTTCCAAGGCCATTGAGAAGCATGTGAATTGAGGGTTTCTTGAATTAGGTCTGTGATGATGAGTTCTGACACCACAGGTGGAATCAAAACCCCGGTAACATGGCTTTGATTTAATGGGTTTGTAACTTGAGAGACGTAAAACCAAAGACAGTGAGGGCAAAAACTACAGGGATGTTAACTAGAAGTGACCTGATGGAGAGGGTAGCATGGAGAGAGGAGAAAATACCAGACAGGCATAAACATTTATTGTGCTTATGGCCAGACATAATCTCACGTACACTGACTGGTGGCTGATTTCAAGGGGTTCTGCTGCGGCTCAGATTGATTTAGTCTAGAATCGTTCAGCTGAATGGAGGGCATGGCATGCTGAACCGCTGGGCCTCAGAACAGGCTTTGGAATTCAAAACAAGACAGCATCAGCTATTTGGTTTTCATGACCAGGGATAAATATTGCCAGCAAGATAAATTTGTTTTGATGCATCTCCATGTTAAACATCACACGAGACTGTTAATTATTGGCACTGAAGAGCGATCTCTATTAATGATCACCACTGTGGCTGCATTTTCACAGAATACTATATTGTTATACTGTCAAATAGGGCAGCGGAATTTGAATTTGCCCAAAGAGACTGTATTCCAATTTGCCAAGCATCTGCACATGATGCATCCATGAAAAACTGGAGGGATGTTGAGGCCTCTATGAACCTCATGCAACACTGTGATTACAATACATTCACAAACTACCACAAATGAATAGATATAAAATGACCTATTGACATTACTTTGCAAAAGCAGAAAAACTAGCTCATATAAAGTTATGAGCTGTGTATAAAAAATATATTTGCCAAAAGTGAAATTCAAGAATTTTAACATACCTCAAGTCTGAGTGGAGTCTCAAGTTGCCAGTGCTCAAGTCCAAGTCATTGGTGTCTGATTGTCTCTCATATTATCAAAATAAATAAATAAATAAATAAATAAACAAACCTCATTTCTCAGGATTTATCAACAATAATGTAGGCATATCTACAACAGAGTAATTTTAGCTTTATTCTTAATGATGAAACCATCTTTTTGCAAGATAATAAATCATAAGTTAATAATTATCACGCCCAACTTGAGTCGAGTCATCATGGCCAAGTCCATATACAAGTCTGAGTCAAGTCTTGGCAAGTCCAAGTGAAGTCTACGATGACGTCCGACATCCAGCTTTTTTCTGGAGCTCATCAACTGTCTCAGGCTCTTTGAGGGCAGACAGCAAGTTCTGTAAATATGAATAACTTCTGGGGGCCAGCACAAACCAGCTAAAACCCCTTGAACCAGACCAGTGAGACGATAATTAATAAAACATCTGTTTGGGTGCTTTTTGAGGGTTTGGAGAGAGCAGGAATGTTCACTGGAGTCAATGGATGATGTGTATTTATTTCACAGATTTTGTAGGAGGAGACCTCATGGGACACAGAATGTGGGTGGCTGTCTGCGCACCAGCTGTCTTTTGGGCTGCTGGCTTACATTTCTCAGAACATGGGTTTAGTCTGAGGCTGAGCTTTGGTGGTAGAATGAGATAACTCTCGCAGCACAGTTCTTGAATACGAGGATGTAGCATGGGAGAGGGAGCTGCAGATGGAACAAGATTTTTTCATGCCTGGTAAATCATTTGCTATCAGGAACAAGTCCAGACCAATTTTATTTTGGGTTAAATTTTTGAGTGCAAATATCCTTTTATGAGAAAACCAAATCAGCTAAATCAGCAGATACGTATCTAACTCCTCCCTTTGCTGTGGATACACTTCATCATAACGTCTGCAAGGATCAGAGATTTGAGGGCAAATAAGATCAAATAAGCTTTTAGTTTGCTTTCAAATTACCAGGTCCATGGCTTAGATCTAAACCCACATTGACATTACACTGGACTGACAAGTGGCATGCGGAATCACCATCAGGTATGTCAACTGCTCATGTGACCTGACCCAGCTCGGCCTGGCATTTCCGCCTCTGGAACCTCGGGAAAATCTTGCCTTCGATGACACTAGTCCTCGAAGGGCAGAGAAAGACATAAATTGCCATTGAATTTGGGCCGCATTTCCATTTAAAGGACCATACTGATCCTATTTTGACTTCTTGTCAACAGTCGTGCTCATATCTGTCTGTCATAAATATAAGTTGCATAAGATATGTGTGCAAAATATGCTTTAGCTTAGAAGTCGAGGCTTACCCCAATTCACACCCATCTTGTTCAAAAAATGTGGGAAAACTAATCCATGCAACCTGAAAGTTGCTTCACAGAGGGGATTCCATCTTGTAAATACTTCACCAGTGGACCCAAAAACCTCTTTGAACACAAAAGACATTAAGGTATTAAGTTGTGAATTTTAAGTGATAATAATAACACACAGCAGTAATTTTAGTGAATGTATGTGCTAGCCTAGTACAATGTGCAGCGACTTTCAGGTTTCACGGAAACTGGAGTGAATTGGGGTAAGTTAGCTCTGATTTCTAAGCTGCCAAAACGTATTCTGTACATACTTATGCAACTGATAGTTGTGACAGACAGATACAATGACGACTGTTGACAAGAAGTCAACGTAGGACTGATATGGTTCTTTAAGTCATGCATCATTTCATAAATACATTTATTTTCAGCCCAGCTAGGAGCAGGGGTTGCAGCAGCTTATGGGTCTAGTTTGCTCCAGTCTGACATGACAGTCTGAATGCATTTCTCTCGTACTGCCATTAAATGTTCTAATCAGTAGCTATTCATAAAGAAAGTAAGTGAGGCTGGCTATGCTCAGGTAACATTTAAGTGCTGTATAGAGATAATTATGTACTTACTTATGGTTTCTAATAATAATTCAGTCAAGACTACTAGTGTGGCTAGATGGCTGGAGTGCATATAAATCATTTGGAGATTATGTATTTGTTTTTTTAATATTTCAAAAACATGCAACATTGAAATTTGTGCTGTAGTAAAATTATTTTGTGTTGTTTGTGTAAAGGGATTCAGAGTAAAACTGCAAATTTATTCCCCCCACCCGAGCTTCATTTACAAGAACACTTCAGCTACCTCTCCAAAAACAGTGTTCATATTCAATAAATGGCCTTGCTAGTCTTTAAGACCCTAGTCAGTGGGTAAAAAAAAATAGTTAAATGTGACATCGGGGATGACAAAGTGATTCTAATCCACTTTCCAACAGCTTTGAGTTTTATCTTATCTTATAAAGCAGTGAAAAGAGGTTCCCTCATGCCGTTGATGTCCATCTGCACAGATGGCTGAGTCCCCAGCGTGTTCAGTGTTGGAAAGCACCTGACACCAGAGACCTAAGGCCAAAAACCATATTGTAGCAGCTGGCTTTATCCTGCTCATCACCATAATGCCTTCGGGACTATTAACTTATTCTAAGTTCTTCTCTCATTTTCATTTCATATTGTGTCCAGGAGAGACGTGATTGTTTAACTGGAACAGAACTCTATTGTAGTCATTTTAGTACAACAGATTCTCTACACATTCAAAACCAAGCGCTCATATGCTGCGCTGCAATGGGATTTTTTTTGCTAGCATCCTCGCTTCTTTTAATCCTTAAGGAGAACAACCTGTCAGCTATCATGCCATACTTTTTTTTCACATGGCAGTGATGGATACATACAAGAATTATGGTTTAAATGTGCCAGAGCCAGGAGCTGCAGCATTTTTTACTGTCTCCCCAATAGCCCTGCTTCCTCAACACTGGGTGTGTTTGGTGATGTATGTATGTGTGTAATGGCCATTAGATGTGTAATGTGGAGACATAAAGAGCCTTATTCATTGAATTAACTAGCATGTCCAACAATTATGCCTGTCAGTGCTTTTGGTTTGATTCACCAGAGTTTAAGGTTGTGTCATGCAACCAATTGATACTCTTCCTTCTTTAATGGCAGGCATGCCCTGCCATTAGAGCAGGGCGCTGTGCGATGAGACACTAAGAACTATTAAGACAGAACTACTTTATAATACGAATGTATCTGTGCTGTCTCTAAAAAATAAACCACAGTAAGTAATTCAATGGCATCATTTAGCATCAAAGGGTATTGCAGCTAGATCTGGAGCTTTGCAAAGGCCAAAGTGATGTAATAAACACATTTATGGTTTCCGCTGCTGTTTTTCTTTATCTCAAGCAGTCTAAAACTTTTACATCCAAGACAACATAGGGTTTCTTTTCTCTCCTTTTCATTCTCTGCTTTGTTTCCTTTCCTCAACTACTCAGCAGGCTTTAGAGAGATTCAGGAATCAGATTTGTCGCATAGCCCACAACATACAGTCGGGAATAAAATTTAAGGCCATTAGAAAATAGATGAAGCTTTAACTGTTTGACAAAAACAGTTAACAAACAAAAATCCTGCAAGGCGCAACAAGAAGTGGCTTATTTGGAATCCACAGATGCCCCGCTGGGCCTGTTGGTGGCGCTACAAGGAAGGTGATAAGGCCACCAAAATTGCCAAGTTTCATCCTCTAACCAACATGAATGTTTCCACCAAATTTCATGACGATCCACCAAAGGGATTTGGAGATATATCTCTCTGGACCTGAATCCTAGAGACCAGTTTTCTCAAGTCAGTGATGTAAAAGGACTTGATCAGTGGTCCCAGATCAATACACCTATTCTTAGAAGCTTTTAGTGCTAATAGATTTTTTTTTTCCCTACCAGAATTCCATCTATAGGTCTTGCATGGCTGATGGTTATGTCAGATCCTGTGGATTAAGACAATATATTACTAATAATCACTTTGCGGTTCTGATCAATATAGGGTGATGGTTGTAGAGTGGGACAAATGAGAGAGGAATATTAAGAAAGACACTTAGAACTTTGAGGGTCAAGTTGAGGGATTTATTAGAGAAGGGTGAATATAAAGGTACTGTATGCAGGGATTCTATTCTCTGAGCAAACCACAACTAGTCAAACCTCTCCGCTGCTATAATTATACGCTACACAACATCCAATCAAGGTCTCCATAGTTAGTGATGTAATCATTAAATAAATGGATTTTAAAAAGGCAATACAATAGGCCATAAGTGTGCTTTGGGAGAAAACACCATATTGATTATTATCATCATCGTCAGGAACAAGGAAACAAATGACTTGGATGCTGACACTTCCAAATATCTTAAACATAAGTTATTCCTAGCACTACAGGTTAACATTCAAATTGAAAAAATATCAAGTGGGAGCATACCAATGTTGATATGATCCCTTCAAAGTAATTCCTCTACTGAACCATTCATGATTTCCATTCAGACAGTTAGATGTGTATACAAGCAGCCAGTCAGTAGCATGGTAATGATATAGCTAGAATAGTGACTGCCACAAATTTTATGTCAAGATGCTGCTCTTCCTCCTCTGATATGTTCTGTTTAATCTTTTTTTTTAATCTCCCTTGTTTTTGAAAGTAGTTCTGTTAGTGTCACATTTTGGCTCTCACATGTTAAGCTACAATAAGAACAATAAATAGAGTTGGGCACGTGCTGGCTGCCCATTGGCCATCAGACCCAGTCTTAATGGGAGCCATAGTGTGGCAGGTTAGCAGGTACTGTAGTCCTCCTGAGGTGTCACCAAGCACACACAGGGCAAACGGAGGTGGGTTAACACAAAGTAAAAAGGGAGTTTTCTTCAACTTCTTTTTTGTTGATCTCATTGTCATGTTTTGTTGTGTTTCTTGAGTATCCATGACGTTCTTTTAGAAGGAGTCCATGGCCTTGAACTCACTGAGGGCCTGGACAGGTGAGATGTGTTTCTTCTGGGAGCCTCGTCGGACACGCGTCTGGCACTCCTCTGGCTTCTCCCTCTTCACCAGTGGCTTCTTCTCGGGGGCCTTCATGCGCCAAGACACCACGGGTGAGTTGACGGCCGCCGTCCCGTACACCTTCTGGTACTTGGTGGACGCCACGTAGGAGGCCTTGACAGTCAACACCACTGCGTTCATTAGGTTCTTGGCAGCCTGGATCAGGGAGGTGGCACTGTCCAGCTACAAGGAGGTGAGGAGAAATGGATGAAAGGAATGGCGAGATGAGAGAGAGGGAGAGAGATGGGGGGGGGGGTTAGGTCAGAGAAAAAGAAAGAAGTCTAGTGCCATTCTCATAAACATCCAATGGGTACACTGGGTAATCTCTACTGAAACCTCACCACATCCACCTGTACAATTATCATTAACAAGCACATTACAATGTCAGCATTGTAATATCAGCCAACATATAAGAGACCTTTAAACAGGATCTCTTATGTGTTACTTACTCTAATCATGCCTTTTAAGGGTGCAGAGACTCATACAGCACAAATGTACAGCACTTTACTGTGTGACACGAGGTAGGGAGGTAAATGAATTCAGTGGGATGGGAATGATGGTAGAAGGTTAGGGCTGTGGGGGTTGCAGGAGGGCAACCATTTGTAACTGCTGCGATATGCTCTTTGCCCAGACTATACACTGGACCGAGGAAGCCCTAGGAAGTCTGCCGTGACTGGCAATTAAGCAGGAGAAGACATGACCCTCTACATGACATCCCTTTTTAGCACTTCATAATTAGCAGTGGCAGGGGTCAGGAGTACCTCTGCCTTCGTCTGTTTTGTTTGGCTGACATTTAAGGGTCGGCGGCCAGTGGGCCCCCTTCTCCCCCCTGCTGAGACAAGTCAACTGCTTAGCTTTAATGAGTGTGGACTCCAGCTGGCTACCATGAAAAGGTTAAAGTCTCAGCAAGGCATGAGTGTCTGAAAATGAGACTTAAATAAACTATAATTGAGTCTTGAGAAATTATGAAACATTTTATTGACAAGACATACCACAAAAACCAATTCCAGTTTTGCATTAGAGCAAGGGGGTCTCGGCACCACCAGGTGGTGCTGCGGTGCAGGTTCATTTAGAGCCTCATCATGGCTCAACCTAATAGCTGAATATTGTGTATTGGCAAGGTCAGGTTGATAAATATTAAAAATGGTCTTTTCTACCAAAAGAATCACACAGCATTGACATTTTAAGGAGAAAATTTACAACCTGTGTGTGTGTGTGTGTGTGCACCAGATATGTGTCTTTCCGGTACGAGCTGTGACGCACGTCACTCCTTCAGTGTTTGTGAGGCAGGTTAGTGGGGAATCCACTATGCTTTATAGATTCCCTATGATAGCCTGTGGGGGCGGACACTGTTCTCTTGCCTGGTTAGACAATCACCATGCTTACTACTGGTGAGAAAAAAAATCAGGCAGCCTTCAGATAGGACGTAGCCTTCATTATTCCACCTCAGTGGTCTTGACATCTGTGGATATTATTTTTAAACCAATGGTAATCATTGAGAAAAACTTTTCCACCATAAAAAAGAATGAAGTCTTTTTCACTAAACCCCCATGGGGCAGCAGAGATTGATGTCCCCACCATGTTATCAACAGAAAATGAATTCATTTCAAGGACTTTCAAATTTCAACAGCCAAGTTGTAAAGAAGTTTGCCCACAACAAGGACCCTTGGTGTGGGCAACAACCTTCTTTTGCAAGAGATGAAAATCATTGGAGCAGCATTACTTTTCTGGCAGATTATTATTGGCTGTTTATCATTTTGTATGGGTTGTACTCCTATTATTTCAATTTGTACTGTGCACCATTCGCTGCTTTGAGATGTTCTTTTGTTGTAATAGTAATAGTGAACCCAGGTTATTTTATGGTGTTATGGTAGTGGGTAAAGTTGTGATTTTATGACTGTATCATTACCTTTGCGCAGAGTTTGAGAGTATAGGCACATACTCTTTGCCTTTTTGGCCATGACGTTATAGCCCATTTCTCTCCTTGTGTGCAAGAGACAGACTGGATGTGCGTGTGTGTGCGTTTTAGATCATCTTAGTACTGAGGGATGGTATAATATTGAAAATATCCTCTTTGTTTGAATTGGGGAATAATTGCTAGCTTCATCATGGGATGAAATAGCAGCACAAATCTGGCCAAGCTAAGCAATGCTTTTCATTTCATCTGCATGTATAAAGCTTTGGAATTGGGAACAAGAGGTATAATTACCATGTCCATTATTTATACGTCAAGACATCACAAGACATTTTTGAAATAACATGCTAAAATGATAACTTGGTTATGATGCTTTTAGACAGGCTCTCTAAAACCCACATGGCTATTTTTATTTATGTATTTATTTATTCTAGTTTCCCTACATTTTCCATACTATATTTCATATTAAAATAGCTCAGTAATGAAAATTTATCATGTCAGATGTGGGCTATATGAAATAATTGATTGATTTCAGTCTGAGCAGCCCATGAGGTTTTCTATCAAAAACAAAACCTTGTGATAATGGGATTGATTAGGCATGGAAACCTAAGTGGAAAGTAGCATGCTGTGAATTTTTCTGCTGTTATTAAAAGGTTATCAATCTGAAATAATTGTATCAGCCTCACTATACCCGCAGCCCTTCATCTCATGTCTGAACCTTGATCAGGACCTTGAACTAAAGAGTTGCCCAGGTGTGGAACATAAAAATTGTCATAAATTCACAAAGGGCGGTGTTTCGAGCCCAGAATCTCACCCAGCACATTAAAAGATATTAAGGTTAGATTGGACTTACCCCAGACACGATAAGCTCTCCACCCAGGTTCTGCACCTCAGCTTTCACCTTGCTGCAGATGTTGAGCTGGTGACAGTACAGAGCAATTCTCTGCAGATAGGCCAGAAGGTCCTGCTTGCACGCTGAATCAGGGCACTGAATGGAACAGAGGCACAAATAAACAAACAATCAAATCAAATCATTAACAAATAAAGCTGCAAGTGGCCATTAGCAGGGCCAAGCCCGTGTGCGGATGATATAGCAGGAGGAATAGAAGCTTGATTCATCTCAAAGATAGACTGTTCCTGTGAGCGTCCTGCAACTGTGGGTGAATATTTCCATTTCTTTTATCTAAGGAACTATGCATACCTTCATGTTTGAGTGTCTTTGTTGTCAGCTTCATTTCTACATAATGAACACTTAAACTATTTCTGTGAAAACTCTGTGATAGAAAAATGATATAAGTAGTTGAATTTTGCTGAAATGAAAACCAAAAAGTAGTAGTAACAATAATAATAATAATAATAATAATAAAAAGATTCTAGGCCTTACTGTTTCACAGGCCAAACTATCAAGTTGCAAATCATAGTGCCACAATACTGCTGATCGAGTTAATTTCATTGTCTCATTGCTGAGAGAGATTTGGATAAGTTAAAGCTATACTATGTAACTTTTACATATAAATGAGCATTCATTATGTTCAATGACAATGATTAAGGCTAACACCCACTGATAAAACTTCTTGCAATTTGCATTATTATGCACATTGGAAAGCTGCATCTTCACTGTGAACTTCATTGAAGCAGCACCGCATTACAGTTTCGATTTTCAAAACTCTGGGCAATAACCAAGGCAGTCCTAGGAAGTCCTCGGAGATTGGGTCAGCTTTGCAGGAGAAATAAGAAAAAAAATAGGGTCTGCATAATATTCAAAATGGTGGAAAAGCTTCCATGGTGGAAATGAAAACCAGAATGTACAGGGGACTTGTGGTGAGCCAAGGATTCTGAGGGTATATGATTTTGATTCTGGGCCTTAGAGTGAAGGAGTTATTGGCCATAAACCATTGTTTGTTATAATGCCATCATCTAGCTGTTATATGTATTTTTTTGCCTGAATATTGGGGAAGATTTGAGACATATCCACCAAATTGATTGCTC
>OMLF01006946.1:1851-12114 GCA_900302615.1 Holocentrus rufus | reverse complement strand
AACCCACACATGGTTGTGTGTGTGTGTGTGTGTGTGTGTGTGTGTGTGTGTGCGTGCATAGGTATCTATGCATATAGTGTGCTTCTGTATGGAGAAGCTGCTCCATGTGTGCTGAATGTGTCAAATCAGTGACTGGTCATGCTAATATCCTCCTGTGCTAAGAAGGGCTAGTTGCCAGGTTGGCATTAGTCTGCAGATGCAGACAAGACATGGCAACAGGGATCACTTTTGACCCAGGTCGCTGTGTCCCTGATATCCCCCGGGCAGAGGGACATGCAAACTGACATGCTGATTATTTTAAGACTGGTGTTGACTGCCTTAAAGTGATAATCTGTGACATTCATAAATACGTCACCACTAATACAGGACAGCAGTGAATCAAGTCATGTCCAGTTCATGAAACTGTTTCTATTTGCTGTTAGAAACACCTGTTAGATCACCATGTAGAGCACGTACCATGTTGTTACTGCAGCGGTGCAGGTTTGATTCCAGCCGGCACCCTTTGCTGCATGTGATCCTCTCTGTCCCGCCAGTCTATCCTGTCTATCTCTACTATCACTGTCCAATAAAGCAGAAATGCCAAAAAGATAAAACAAAAGCCTGGTATTAGGTATGCTCTTCCTTGGAACTCTCTGATGCACAGGAACTTATTTGTTTTACATTAATATTTTCAGTTGCAGCTACAGCATTTTGTTCAAAGTAAAGAGGAAAAGAACTTGGCATGCAGTTAGGATGAGCAGCGGTAGGCTCCAAGTCTGAACAAAGGCAAGACATGGACCAACAGAAACTCAGACTTCATCAACAGAAAATCCACTGAAAAGTACTGGACGTACTGTTTGACTTCCACGCGATCCGTCAGTGCAAAATGGCTATGCCTCATGCATCACTAAGGAAGAAGCAGCAGAGTAAAGAGGGGTTAGCAACAGCAGATTTCCACCATGTAAAAATGCTGTGTGGATAACCATTTTGGTCAGAGTTAATACAACAGGGGGAACAAAACATTTAATTGTAGACATAAAACAGAGGTGGCAGGACTTCTGTTATCTCCTCTGAGCAACAACAAATGCAGACATGTAAGTGCTGAGCCAAGTCAAGCTTTTTAATTACTATCTGCCTTGATAAATCGGAATAGGTCGTTCATTACTATAATCCCCTCGCAGCGTTTTGCACTTTGAGATGGAAACTCACATAAATGTAGATTCAATAAGGAAAAAGTAGTGACGGCCCCATTATTATAGGTGCTAAAGGCCCATTTCACTTGTGTATTACATCATGACAGTCACAGTAGATCTGGCTCAAAGTCTTGGTGGTGATGTTTTGCCTTGTTGACTGACTTTTAGTCTTATTGATTGATTACTTTTAGTTTTTTCATGTTTGTCTGTCACTATCCATTTCTGTTTACACATGCATGATCCAATTAATGTACACACATGGGAGGGGAAATGGATCCCTTTCTTTCAAACAGTGGGCTGAAAGAGGCCATCCGCCCGTCCGTCCACTCACCCAGCGCTGCGGTCTGTTCAGAGCCTCCAGATGAGACAGTAATGGAGGGAGGGTTGGGTGGATAAATGAATATGATGATGTGTAATGCTCACGGCCATCACTCCAATCCAATTGGGCTAAGTGCTGCGTGGTCTCCTCTCAGAACCAGACACTATGATATCACAGCATCTCTATGGCACACTCTGAAAGGATAAGGTGTGTGCTTGTGCGTGTGTGTGTTAGGGGGTGGCGATGAGGGAGTAGTCTCTCGTAACTCTAGTACAAGAAAAGTTAGCTTTTACCTCAGTCTAGGTTCACTGAAACACATCCAAATCTCAGAATTTGGGGGTAGGAGAGGATTTTACCCAACAGGTTTCCACTGGTTGGAGTTGGATGGGGTTATATTTATTTGTTAGCAGAATATCTCTAAAAATTATGAACTGATTTTGCATGAAACTTTGTAGAAAGCAAGGCGAACAGATTCATGCAACATCATGAAACTTTGCTGAAAAGTTGGTCATGTGGCAAGAAAGAACTTCTTCAGTTTTCACACCAATTGGCCAAAAAGGGGGTGTGGTGGTGGTCGTGATTAACTTTTGGTGAAGATCCATCACGTGGAACTGGCAAATCTTGACAGTTGGATGGTGTTGGCGGAGGTGTGCACTTAACTGAATGCTTTCTAGTTACTTTTTTATTGGTTCAGTCCAGCACCTGTAGTTTCTATTGGTTCAGTTGCTTCAATCTGGAACCTCCATAATTTCCATCGTTCTCATTTGAGGAGTTTCATCACAAAATAAGATATTCACTATTTAAAAAAAATAATACAGACTGTCCAATGTTTACTGCTGGCGTGAAATTTCAGCAGATTAATATTAAGTTAGGAGTCATTTTAAGACACCTGCCTATAAAATTGTTCAGGTTTTCAGGGTAGAATTATGCTTTCAATGAATTTCAGATAGCAACATTTTTCCAAAATGATACATAGAATATTTGAGTGAAACCCATTCATTCATTTGGAGTCTCTAATCAGTTTCCAGTAGATCTTCTTACATCATAGTTTCTGCTTACCTGTAGTCAGATTCTATTTATATTCTCTTCTATAAGTAGACATTACTGCAGTTCAAGGCATCCAGCTGTTTCTGCCCCTTTAAGGTCTGTACTCAGTTTCTAGTGTTTCTATTTAAACTCTCAGTCAATTTCTAGTGTTTCTAAGCGGCTTGCTGCCAAGACTGCCTGCCATCACTAACATAATGAAGCCATCATCACAGGCCAGCACTGAAAAATAAATAGTCCTATTTTTGCAGGCACATCCAGCTTCCAAGAATACAAGCAGCCAAACCAAGCCCATTATAGCTCTGAGAAAAAGGTTGTGGAATGTCCGCAGAATGCTTTGATTCCCCCTCTTCTGAACACACTGGGCAGAGTAGGGTGTGTGTGTGTGCGCGCGCATGTGTGTGAGGTCTCCTCCAAAGGCATGGGAATTGAATAGGACAGACACACACACTCACGCACATACGCACGTCTCTTTTATACGCTGACTGAGCAGCAGTGATTGGCTGGATGCTGTCACAGAGACGCACAGGATGAAAGCTGATGCTGATTGGCTTAGCCCTGTGTGTTAGAGGTTATGGGTCAAACTGTGGATAGTGCTGTAATCCCTCCTGGCATTTTCCTGCACAAGCTTATTGGCGGGGTGAGTTGTACAGGCCTGGGATTCAACAGTAAATCGATCCATGAACCCTCCAGGCGTCTAGTCTAGTAGTTGCTAACACAACACCTGATAATCAGCCACAACAGGTGATAAACACGCAGCTATCGTAGTTTTGGTCGCCTCTTCACTTAGTGAATGGCAAGCTACAGAAAACATACCGCCAGCTATAATATTCATTGATAGCATTAGTTAGCTTACACACACAACACTGGCAAAGACATCTGATTAGCACTGAATGCCAGGCTTGTATTGGCTCTACTTTATCACCAAGGCTGGGAAAGACCTCACAGTATAATGAGTCACAATACAATTTGTACCACAGTACATGGCAATACTCTACAGAATTAACTGAAAATATATAAATAGAGCTTTAAATACAACTTCCTGCATGACACCTAGTTACATTAAAAAAAAACATACAACCTATTTTATGATAAATCGGTTGACAGATGGACTCAAATTACCTTAATTTATCTTACTGGCTCAAATATAAGAATATAAGACGACACTTTAAATAAAACAAGGTAGCCAGATATTCTGTTTTTTCTTATTCCTAATCTACTGTCATGTTTACATAAAGCAATATCTCAATTTAATTATTCATAAAATAAAGTTGCAAAATAAAATAAAGTAGGCTACAGCTTGTCTACTGTTATAGTCGTAACATCTCAGACAATCAGAGAGCATTAAACATGAAGTAGTGCATTATCAAGTCACTTGTAACTATAGACTCATGTCATCTCTCCATCTTGGTTGTTCCTGTCACTAGCGTGCGGTTGTCGCTGTAGTTGTTGATTGACAGGCGCGCTCACTCCGCAGGTCAGAAAGTGCCTGTTGTTTTACGTGGACCATCTGCTGTTGTGATGGCAGATGTCTGGTCCCTCAACATAAGACGACCGCACTTTTTCAAATGTCATTTCACGAAAAAAACATCGTCCTATATTCCAGGCAATACGGTAATGCAGAATTCCCCTTCTGATGTATTAAATCAGAATTAGCACAATGCACTTAACGCAGCACGCTTAAAAGTAGATGTCATGTCATCACATGAAAATTAAGTACATAAACAATCCATATCAATATAGACCGAGACTAGAGAATCGATATGCTGGAAATAATAATGCAATACTCAGCTGTATTGATTTTTTATTCTTTATTTTTTGCACTCCTAACTGTAACTATAAGAACAAACTATTGTAAATTATTATTGATTGGAGATTGCTGATGTCAGCTATCTCCTTGTATAATATATATATGCCTAACTTATAGTCATTTGCTGATAACTGTCATAACTGAATTCTCATACATTTTAGATGTTTTTTATATGCACATGTGATGACACCATTGAGCTAGACTGTTGTAGAATTACCTTCCCATTGGCTTTAAGGGTTTGTCCGTTATTAGTAATGGAAGATTGGAGTGCATTTCCTATTCAGCCTCCCTGCCAGTGTTTTCCCAGCTAGTCTGGGGATTTGAAGCCCGCTTCTCTAACCTCCGTGCTACCTCCACCCCATTAGCCAGGTTCATTGATTACACCAAACTCAATTAGCTTCTTCCCTAGTAGTGCATTAGTGTGGGATTTCTGGGTTTGACCCTAACCGCTGCCACAATTGTCAAACAGAGTTGACTACTCGACTCCTCCTAATGCAAATTGACCTCTCCGTCGCCACAGCTGCTAATGATTGGGATGCTGTGCAGATAGTACTTACACCTTCCCATTCCGCTGCCCTGTGATATCCAGCATTTGCATTTCGGATTTGCGTTCACGTTGAAATTCTGCCACATTTCACCAGCTCTTTTAAATGCTGACCGGGAATTTACCACACAGTTCTCAAATGCAATGAGGTTGACTTGTAAATACATAACTTTCTGTTGGCCAGTTTTACAAGTTGCTATTAGCGTCTCTTCTCTTCTCTTCTCTTCTCTTCTCTTCTCTTCTCTTCTCTTCTATGTTGCTATATTTCTATTCTTTTTCACCCACTTTCCTTCTCTTTCTCTCTCTTCTTTCTCTTTCTGCTTCAGTGAGAGACCCTCCATGCTGCAGTCTACCATTATCTTTTCACTGCAACTGTCCTGTATGTGTGTGTGTGTGTGTGTGTGTGTGTGGGGGTGTGTGTGTGTGTGTGTGTGTGTGTGTGTGTGTGGGAGGATAGCACCGGCAGAGCCAGTAGCAGTCACTGCATTGACAGCAGGATTAGAATTTCAACCAGAACACTTCTCGCTGTTGCACATGACAGCCTAACTAGTCTCAAAGCTCTGTGTGTGTGTGTGTGTGTGTGTGTGTGTTTGTTTCCCCTGCACATAGTGATATGTTTTCCTTATGTTTGTGTGTGTGTTTGTACATGTGGGTGTGAGTACAGTAGCGGGTTGTGTGTGTGTGTGTGTTGGAGTGGGCGGTGGTGTTCATGCATGAAGCTGCGTGCTGACCGTGTTGAGTTTTCTCTCCACAGGCCGGCAACAGTCTGATTGGCCGTCCAGAGACTGTTGCACTGCTCAAAGCCTGGGGCGGGACGGGGGATTAGGGACATCCAGTGTCTCACTCCATCTCTCACACACACACACACACACACAAACAAATAAACACAAGCACGCACAGGCATGCACCCACGTAAGCAGCCCATCTGTCCCATGAGGCCAGCAGCTGGTGGGTGGCAGCGGCGCTCAGTGTGAACTTCACCCTTGACACCCTGCAGTGGGAGACGCCATCCACACATTCATCCATCCTACATCTGATCTGTCCGACCTCAACTTAAGCCACAAGCGATAAATACACAGCTGCATAGAAATACACACACACACACACACATGCACACACACGTACGGACATCCTCCCCTCACCATTAAAATCATTAACTGGACACTGATTGTATTAAGGCCGGCCCACGAGACTAATTTCACTAAGTGCAAAAAGCTTGTGCTGCAGCAGCAGGCTGTGCGTGTGCATGCGTATGTGTGTGTGTGTTTGTGTGCGTGTGTGTGTGAGAGTGTCTATCTCTCTGTTTGTCTGTCCACCTATGCACATGTCAGTATGTGTTAATAAACCACATTTTGGCCCCTTTGCTTGCTGTACTTTTATCACAGCCTCTCACTGCTATGTGAAGCTATGTGAACGCAATTTTGCCTCCCCTGAAGGTTTAGTTTGATTCAGGTTGGGATGCAAAATGGCGGAGGCAGCTGTGATGGAGTGGAATGAGCAGGAGCGATTGGACAGAAAGGGAATTGAAAGTGGACGTTTGTTTCTAAGGCTACCTCTGACTCAAAAGCATCGTGTGTAGGTTTGTATGTGTGTTCAGGCGTCATAATTAATGGGCCAATTTATCAGTCATACTATTGACTACTGCAGTTTCCCAATTGCAATCAATGCCAATCAAGATTCACATCACCAAAAAAATGTTTTCATATGTTTCTTGATTTAAAACTAAACAAGTAATTGCATTAAGCTAATGAGTAGCACTCCCACACTCTTATGTAGGCTAATGTGTAAGTGTAGTTTATGTTGCAAAAGCACTGAACTGCAGTCCGTCTTCTGTCAGCGTTGTGCAAGCCTTGTGTGTGATCGGACGCTGGTGTTTTATGTCGGGTTTGCGTGCCGTGGCTTCCGCTGGTCACTCACTCAGCAGGTTTCTGAGAAATGCTTTTCCCCGTGTTTTGCTCACTGTACGTCACATGTTGGACACAGTCAAACCAGCATGAGTGCCTCTCTTCCTCTTTCTGACCTCCATGTCCTTCCCGTCTATTTCTCCCCCAGATCACCAGAAACTGGAGCGAGAGGCCAGAATCTGCCGTCTGCTCAAACACCCAAACATAGGTGAGTCCGGACTTGTTCCCAGCGAACAGACTTATGGATGAATGAGACAGTTGTTTAATTCATAACAGTGGGAAACAAAATGGTACACATGCATACAAGTTCTCTGCCTGTCTTGAGACCAGTGTAGATTTGGGGGAATAAGGGGAGTGCAGGTGAAGGCACCTATGTTACTGCTGACCTATAAATCCTCTCCCAATTACAATTCAAGCATATTCTGTCCCATTTGATCCCAGCAGCAGTACTAGTCATCTCAATCAAGCCCATTGACAGCTTGCATATCATGCATTATAAAAAATATTCATCATTCATTTATTATGTGTTTGCAGTCTCAGTTATGCACTGACACTTGTAACTGAATGCAAACAAAAACCTGGAGAGACCACACAGTTAAAAATGAACCTGTCCTGTCCTGTACGGACAACGCCTTTTGTCTGCTGTGGCGTCTCCAAAATCTCAGCTGCTGAAAGGCCAAGTGGGGACACATTTTTGGGAGGGTTTTGAAAATGAAGCTGGATTACAAAGTTATGATAACAAAAGAGGGACCAGCGTGATTGTGAACTCTCCTGCTGCTCGCAAGGCAACTGGGGTGTGTTAGCAAGGTCTGATTGGTCGCACTCACAAGAGGCAGGAGAAAGAGGCAGATCCCCTGGAGGAAGTTGCCCCGTGACTCATCATTATATAGAAAAGGGGATGAGGTAATAAGTGACATGTCTTTTTTGTATATTGAGGATTAATGTTACACTTAGTGTGGGTTGAGAAACGGAAGGAAACCGACTAACGTAGAGAGCTAACTCAAACTAGACTCTCCTTCTCTTTTTTATGTCAGTCTCTCTGCCTGTTTTTATTTCTCTCTCTCTCTCCCTCTCTCCCCCCCTCTCTCTCTCTCTCTATCTCTCTAACCTCTGCTGACACATGGCGGTTTTTCATGCCTACCTCGTGGTTGCCTAGCAACAGGTGAAGGCTTCCACTGTATGTTTGACCGCTGACAGACAAAAGAAAAGAGGAGGGGGGGAGAAATAAACGTCGCAGGAATTTAATCAGACAAATGTGGCGAGCACTGTGGTCGTGTTGCAGTCAAGAGAGTTCACTTGACTTTCACATCAGGCCGAAGTTACAGACAGAACCAGGCTCATAGTTTTTTATATATTTATCTGTTTTTGTTTGATTAATCTTTGTTTGTTTTGATGTGCATTTGGTAGTTTTAGTTTAGTAATTTTTTATTATCATTATTATGATTACTTTTTTTTACAAATAGTTTATTTATTTGTTTATTTATCTATTTATTATTTATTTGTTTGTTTATTTTTCCTTTATTTTCCACTGTAGTTCAATTTTTCCCTGCACAAAGACAAAAAAAATCACCAATATTTCTATTATATATCCATTAGCTTTACAAGAAGAAGAATTTTTGATCAGGTATAGTTTGATTCTATTTCAGTTTGAGACAGTGCTTTTTGACACCCAGTTCTTGCTGTAGTGTTAGTTTACGATAACAGCCCGGGGCAGATTAGGCTTGGTTGTCAGGCAAATGGCAGCGCAGCCAGTTACCTGGTATGTTGTGGTGTGGCCTATTTGCATGGTGCAGCTGGCCGCCACCCAGACAGGCGAGATGACAGAGGCTGCACATGCAAAGTCAGCCGGCCCCGCTAACACGAATCAGCAGCTCTGTGCACGTGTGTGTACGGCGTGCACGTGTGTGTACGCTGTGCGCGCGCGTGTTCACAAATGATGTGGTGCCGGACTGCTTAATGATGACGGAGGATATTTCTCTCAGTATCCCCCCCTGCACCCTGCTGTTAGCTTCGCCAGTGAGACGCAGTGAGAAGTACTTTTCCTTAAGAAGTGTTGACCTTTATATGAAACAGGCGTGAAAATGCTGCATCAGGCCTCAGCTGCACATGTCAGGGGCCTGTCTGCAAACCTGATCGTCCTCATACTTGGCAGCTTTCGACATGCCTCACAAACTTGCTGTTCGAGGCTCACAAAACTCAAGGCCTGCCCGAAACTCAAGGCCTATCCAATAAAGGGCCAAAGAGTCTGGAAGGTCTCTCTCAGTCTCTGTAGCAATACACAGCCATGCGGACACGGGGCTTATAGTGCACCTGTAATATTTCTCTGTAATATTTGAGTCTTATATTACATTTATCAAACATTAAGGTTAAACAAGGCATCAAATATGTGAATGTGTCACTACTTTTGTTACTGAGGGTGTGTGTGAGCCAGATAATAGGCACTTGAAAGAGGAGATAGCAGAATAGCCTATTGCTGTCGACACACACACACATACACACACGCAGCATGATAATAGCAAGGTTAAGGCTAGTTTCAGTGGTCTCCGTCTGTCTTTTTTCCCCCCTCCCTTCTCTCCGTCCCACCTGTTCCGTGTCCCCCTGAGGGACATTCTCCTTTTCCTTCCTTTCTTCTCCTCCCCGCGTTGCCCTTTCCTCACACGGGCCTCAGAGGGAAAGCTTGTCCAGTTTTCTTTTGTCTGATATCTGCTCGTCTGAAAAGAGGGAGAGAGGAAGAGCAACCTGGCGCGTTTTCCTTTGCCTATTCTGGCTCCGGCTCTCACACACACTCGCACTGTTTTATTCGAATCCGTCCCTGAAAACCCAAGTTGGTAAAATGTAGCTGACTCCTACGGCTGTTGTTTGGAAAAATTTGGGGGATTTTCTGTGGTTGCCATGTCTGCCAACCATCCACGGCTTCATAGATGGGTTTATTTTTGTGATAAAGGTCAGACTGTCCAACTTCAAAAATAGGAGTCAGTTCTATCCAACGCATTAGAGAGCGTGTGCAGAAATTGGTGGAGTTGAAGCCGAAATCTCTCTGTGTGCGTTGCCCACCGGGTGAATTATTTTATTATTATTATTTTTTGATATAGCAGTCAGCCAGAGTTTGCCAGCGGCGGGGAGTTGTTTACATTGCAGCTGCGCGGCGTCCAAGCTGCTCTGTTCCCGTCGACAGCAGTTTGTGGCACGCAGTACAGAGGAAGGCTCTCCCATGAAGGATGACCTGCTGTGAACTGTTGCCTTAGAGGACCTTGTTTCAGTTCTCTCTCCGTGTGTGTGTGTGTGTGTGTGTGTGTGTGTGAGAAAGATAATACAATGAGATAATAGTGGTGTGATGATTTGTTTCAAGTGTTTTCTTCAGCTTTGCTCTCACTGTCCGGTGATTAATGGCTGTTATTAGCCCCCCTCCCCACCAACACACACACACACACACACACACACACATATACAGTTCCTCTGAGGTGATGGCT
>OMLF01006935.1:1931-14422 GCA_900302615.1 Holocentrus rufus | reverse complement strand
GGCTCCAGTTCGGAGTGTTCAATGAGGCTGAACTCCGAGATGAAGTAGTAGTAGTGCTTGTAGCAGGTATTGATGTGGGCCTCTGCTCCCATACTGCAGATGCTGTCAAAGTGATGGATGTAAACATGCACAAAGACCCTGAATAGACGGCTCAGGATCTTCTTGCACACCTGCTGGAAGTTCTTAGGGAAAGGAACACCTGGAGTGAAGAAAGGAAGAGCTGTCACAGGAATGAAAAGGTTCCCAATTGAAAAAAAATGGTTTGAGGAAATCTGAGACAAGAATGTAAACAGATCCATAATTTAAGTCCATTATGGGCTATAATTGTAATTCAACTGATTAAACAATTTGATGTGATTCCTTGTCCACATTATTACTTTTAGAGCACACAGGAAAGTCAGAGTCTTCATGGAATTTGATTCTTATGGACATCGTATTACATCAAGTAATAGAAATTGCATGCACATCCCATTTTTCAGTGTTGGGTTGAAAAGTGTGGACAACAAAAATATAGGGCCTGCAACACTACTCAACACTGCATCTTTGAATACTATAAAACACAGCATGTTTCAGCTCTACTAGGCCTTAGTCAGGCCAAAAAAAAAACAACGTTCAGTCTCAGTGTTGATCTCACAAAGGCCTACTGTGGCTGAAATTTTATATTTTTCACATCTGTACATGGTGTTGAGAATCCTACATTTTTTCTTCAATGTATTTCTGCACACTTGAGGTAGAGATTGTGCAAGTGTATAATGCTTTCTAATAAATGTCGACTGTTAACTCAAGTGTTGATGACATACAACAGATCTACAGCCACCCATTCATTCCCATCTAAATGTCACACTTGTTGTGTAATTAACCTCTGTTTGAACCTCCACCATCCCATTTTAGATAGTAATTAGGGAGAAAGGCACAGAGCCCTAGACTGACACTTCTATTTTCATGCAGCAACATCTCAGCAGCTCTGAACACACTCTATTTGTATGGACTCCTCACACACCTACTCTGGTGGGGAAGATGTCCTCATTATTGATCAGAGACTCTATCCAGTCCATCAGCAGGTTCATGTACTTCAGAGCGGGCAGCTTGGTGGGCTTCTTGTAGTCGTCGCCGTCCTGCCACCTGTACTCGTACCGCAGCCCGCCAGACATGATGGGACAGGTGCGCTCGGTGCAGAACTCGCTCACCGTGCCATAGATCAGGTTGATTCGGTTGAAGAAGTCCACCACATGTACAGCAATCCAGTCGTTGATGTTCTCCCCCTCCGGCAGCTGGACCACTTTCCTCAGGTCCAAGCCGGACTTGAGCGAGGCCTGGGCCTTCTTGTACAGTTCAAAGCGCTGGGTGCCCGGCTCGAAACGCTTCCGAGGCCTGAACGTTTTGTCTTTGCTGAACACTTGTCCAAGACACAGCGCCATTAACTCCGTGGTCGCCCCTGAGACAAGGGGTCAATAGGCTCTCCAGGATAATTAGTTTTGAGTCGGACAACCTTCCAGAGAGGGGACTGAGCTGATTTCAGCACTCAGTTCAGGTCACACGGGGTCCAGCACCTGAAGAGTTATTCAGATCGCAGGGGAGCCACTGCTTTCAGATGGAGGGACGGCGTCTCTGTGAAACGGAGCAACACGAGAGGTCAGGAGGGGTCACAGATTGTTCCTTTCCTGTCAGTTCATGGCTTAAATGTGACCAGTAGA
The DNA here is from genome assembly GCA_900302615.1 of Holocentrus rufus. Classification (NCBI taxonomy): domain Eukaryota; kingdom Metazoa; phylum Chordata; class Actinopteri; order Holocentriformes; family Holocentridae; genus Holocentrus; species Holocentrus rufus. Next base: position 12,728 of record OMLF01006935.1, on the reverse strand, counting down.
CAAGGATCAAGCAGCATGGCCAAAACAAGGAAACTCTCGCTGCAAAGCATAAACAACATTGTCAGATAGTTTACAAAGGGAGTTGCTTGAGTGGTGTGATAAGCAACATCTGCACTGTGAATAAAACCTGATGGGAAAATTCATACATGCAAACTCTTTCAGTGTGTTGGAATGACTCATGATCAAGATCCAAAAGATCCTGAATACTGCGACACAATTATAATCTATTTCTCTAAGCACAGTGAATATAAACTGTAGCCGATGAGCCGATGAGTTCACCCTGTATATTTGTCCCCTTTTACTCTTTGTGCAACCATAATTCCTTCACCTATCACAAGACTTTCAGCAGCCACCCAGCAATGAAAATAGCAGCAGTGTGACTCTGTAGAAGTGAAATCAGATCAGCAGAGATAGTCAAGTGTAATTGAGGGAATTAATGGTATGCTGCGGCTCACTAAAGATTAAACGTCTGTAGAAAGCCCTGAGAGATTAAGTGCTCACATTATGATTCTTCATGGCTCAGACGCACAGCATTATTTTGTCTCTAACTCAGAGCGATGATGCATTAACGTACACGCTCTAGACAGCAAAGTGTTTGAATGCATCACTTTAATCTACAGGACAACCATGACGCTGGTATTTTTGTGGTGTATAAGAGAATGACAGCGGCTTCCCCCCTGGAATATAAGACTTCTCCAGCATGAAAGAGTCAATAGATGATTAATAGATAATTGTATTTATACAGAGACCAGGTATTAACCACCTGGCAGGAATTACATACTTATTAGGATCATGACCTCTCTGAATGGGCTTGACATTTTCAATCAGCGAATCAAATGTTTACTGCAGAGAAGGGTTATGTGATGCAATTTCTTGACTGTCATGGAGGTGAAACATGATTACTAGAGAGGTCTAAATGAAGTTAATGGAGTAAAGACATAATGGTCAATTTAGAAGTCATAATGTCCAGTCCATGAGAATTAAATTCCCAGTATGATGCATATTCACAAGAGATGCACTCCACGATGGGAAAGTGGCACTGAACCGTGCCCTTTCAATCCAGAACTCGGGAGAATTATGACAAATGTGGTTTTCCAGAGGGTTGATACTACAGTCACATCTAAATGGCTGTGGTTGCGAGATTATATCCGCATTTGTGTCCTGTGTCCCATTTCAAACAGCCGGTCTCAACATTTCCTGTGGTTGTTTTGCAAAGGCTCCAGTGACTCAAATCGGCAGAAGTTTCTGTTCCTGCAGTGGCATGTACATTCATGTCGCAGCCTAGACACAGATACAGGTGTCTGCCTGTGATATTTCATTAAGTATCATTTGATTATAGGCAGAAACGTTAGTCATTCAGTTCTCAGAATGCACAACCCACAGACTTCTCACATTTCTGTTAAAGTCGTAGTTTTAGAGACTTAGAAATTCATCATTTGGGCTAAATTGAGCTAAATGCATTGATTTTATATGCAGATGGCATTTGGTGTGTGAGAGAGCTTCTTTTCCTCTCAGTAGTTCCCACATTCTCCCAGATCTAGGATCCAAACTCACCACTGGGGGAGCATGAATACGTGGTCATGAGACGACTGTAAATGTGTCCATAACAAAAGAGCTTATGGACAGGGAGCCTCTTCATGAATGATAGATACTTCATTCACAACAGTTTCAGTCCAATATAGACCTTAATGTGATCATGGATAATGTATACTGTCGGTTACTGAAGACAGTTAGGGTTTACTTAAAAGAAAAATGTATGTGGGATAGAGTTACTTTCATTTTGATTACTTTGCGTCTGCCTGCATGCCTTAGCAGCCTCACACTGAAGCATGTCTGATCACGCACGGGGGCTGGCAGACCCTCCATGCATACTTTCATGAGTTTCCATGGAATTTGCCTCTGACAGTGGAGGGTAACAATAGTCCTTTCAAGATCCTACACAAAAATGTGAGAGAGAGAGAAAAAGTGCCTCGTACAGAGAAAGCAATGCAGCGCACAGCACCAAGAAATGTACAACAAAGGAAGAGGCTGAGAGAGATAAAAAAACAGAAAGAGGTTACAGAATGGAAAAAGTTGTCTCCACTGTACCTGGCTGAAATCCCAGAGCGGAGGGGCGAGGAATGTGCTGGAGAGTCGTGGGAAAGCCAGGGAGGATTCAGCCGTCCGACCCCTTAGCTTTTAACTCCCTGTGGAGAACAACTCCAGCTCTGTCCCCTCTGGTTCCTCTTGATCGACTCCCTCCCTCCCGGCCACTAACAGACGCAGAGGCTCCAACTTCACCCAGCAGCGCAGCACAGACAGAGCAGTAAAAAGGGGAAAAAAAAGTTGTTTGGCTTCTCTTCCTGTGGATGATGTCACATCCTGACTTTGTCTACTAGGCCTCTGCTGTCTATTTATGAGTGTGTGTGTGTCTGTGCCTGTATGTGGGTGTGTGTACTGAGGACCTATAAACCGATAGAGGAGGTTCCAGCAGGACAGGGGGCGAGGAGAGGCCTCTCTAGACCCTCACTCTCCCCTCCCTCTCTTCCAAATGCTTTTTTTTTCCTTCTCTCTTATCCTGTAGGAAAACCAGCCAGCCCACTTGTCCCACAAAAACCCAGCCCTCTGGTGAAAGCCCCGAGGAAACAAGCCTTCTTCCTAAGCCACACAACAGGACCGGAGGAGCAGATTGATCCCACAAGCGTTTCTGGATGTTTGGCAGCCCCTGCCATTCTTTTTGTGAATTCTCAATAACATATAATTTAAATTCTTGGCCTTTTTAAAATATTGCCATTGAGGTCATAGCTCCTCTTAAAGAGGACCAGTGGTATGTGCCACATCATTTTCAAAACTTTGAAAGGAATCTATGCTCAAATCATGGGCAAACTTGGCATTGTTTGGACTGAGGCAGTCTACTTTCCCAGGCCATGAGTCCTGATGATAAAGGGCCAACTTGTTTGTTTCCTTTATCTTAAAAGTCAACGGATGCCATTGAGATCAGGAGGAAGTCTGTTTTTTTCTGCTGTGTAATGATACACAAGCTGTAATGATCAGGCTGACTTGATTGCTTGTGGTAGTCATTCCTTCCACTACTGGGAATGATAAAACTGTGCTGTAGGGCCAGAGGAGGAAATAAAATCAAGCCATTTATTGCAGCAGTAAGATCACATTGTTTATGTGATTCATTGTATTTCATATAACTGCGGTAAGATTTGAACACTATACATGCACTGTGACAATTTCCTAACAATCTGTGATTGATATGGCAATTAATTCATCATGGGCTGTAAATTGATGAATGTTTATAAACATGTGTGAGTGTGTTTGTCTGTGAGTTCACCCTGTGATGGACTGGTGACCTGTCCAGGGCAGGGGGTTGTCCCTACCTTCTGCCCAATGCATCGTGGGATAGGCTCCAGTCTCCCTGAATAGGAATAATGGATGGATGGAAGGATGGATGGATGGATGGATGGATAGATAGATGAATGAATGGATGGATGACTGCAGTAATCATGTCAGTCACACTGAGCCTGCAGTGATCCAATATATCCACTTGGTGTCACTGTGAGCATGTTATTATCAGGGCCTTTTTATGGGCTTTTACATTCAGGTTCAGGATTATCAGTAAGGGGATTACCTTCATTTCTGATGACCAAAAATGATCCAGTACCAGCAGGGTCTTAATGAATGACCTCCCAGTGGATGGCCCAGAAAAAAAACAATTTGGTTCTGGTACTTTAAAAGTATAATTTTACACATAATGCTAGTTGAACAGTATTCAAATTATTATTTGTAAAAGCAGTGCATAATATTTCCCATTTTAAAGCAAGCTAGTCCAAAGGTAAGAAAATAATGAGATTACACTAGTGAGTTTCCAACACATTACACTGCTGATAACTGTTGGCAGGTAATCAATAGTCTGTAATTGGATGAAACCTTTCTTGTTTATAATGTACACAAAGGAAAAGTACTGAGAGCTATTGATTATATATTTCACATGAAAAATATCAAAAGGGCAAAAAACAAACACTTCAAATTAAAAGTATCAATGTCAAAACTGCTGTATATGACATAAAAGTATACGTAAAGGTAAAAAATTATGAACAGAAACTGCAGTGTCCACAGAAGATGCAGATCTAAGCAGTTTAACCCAAAACATGTGCAGACTGAGTGGCATCTATTTGACAGCGAAATGATGTCTGCTGCTGCTTTCTGCACTAGTTTTGTTGTGAAAGCAGCTGTCACCACCCAAAAATGAAACAAAGGAGGAAATAAAACCGGTCGGGCCTTCTCTCACCTTCACCTTCAGTCAGCATTCAACTCTGTCTTTATCCTCAAAAACCTCCCTGCTTGTCTGTCTGAGCACCTACAGCAAAACATGCACAGGCTGCCATAATAATGTGCATAAAATAATGATATCGTTATGTTTCGAAAAGTGGTTGTAGGAGTTTCTATCTCATTTAGGAAAAGGATATGTATTTTATGAACCATGCAGGATACACATGTACATTTGGTGCCTCCACAATACAGTTAATCTTATTAGCAAACATAGAAATCCCATATCCTAGCATATTCTAGATGAACTTTTTATATGTAGACTCCCCAATGTCTCTGTCTTGCTCTGATTATATGTATGCATGCACTATTTGTGCACCTCTGTGTTTTAAACTCTTTGTCCGTACGTGGTCACAGAGAAGTGGGTAGATGGGGTGGATAGATACCCTCTGGGTTGAAAGCTTCTTTGGTGATGTAAGACAAGAACCAGCTAGTGCAGCTCAGCAGGGGGATGATTGATTTACCACCATGCAAGCAGGTATATGACACCTTGTGCTTCAACTTTTCCTCGGGTTCAGGACCACCCCCACCCCCATCCCATACCAAGATACACCTTGACCCGTCAAACACACACCACCTTGTCCCCTGTGGTCATGGAGAGCTTGATTCATGATTCTGTTGCACACTAGGATTTGGCCCTGCATCCGGTCCGCTTCACATCAGTGGGCTGGGATTGCATGCAGTGCATACATCAGGGCCATGGCTTCTGTAAATATATGACAATATACTGATGCATACCTGAGCTGAGACATGGTTTATGCAGCACGTCCGGTTGCTGTTCTTTGACAAACTTGTAAAAGTGGATCCTTATCTCTTTTGGGGATCAAGTCATGTCATTCACTGATCTGAAGCCTGAACAAACCACAGACTGATAACAGTGTCCTGTGTCAAAACTGTGTCACTTTGTATCCTGTAGCGCGCCTGCTGGAGGGTACAAAAGCTGTTAAGGCAATAGCAGAAAATGACAGTCCTCTGAGTATAATCACATTACTGTCCCTTGATAGGAAGTGAACAGCAGTGTTAATTTCACTTCTTCTTTATGTAAGTCCACTCCCATCGGAGTTAATTTAACACTTCTGGATACTTTTGAACAGCCATCTCAGAGCCATATCACCCCTTTGAATGAACATATATTTTCAAGTTGTAAACACCAAATAATTGTGAATGGAAAATCAAGAAAGCAATAAAGAAAAAAGAAAGAAATGAAGGAAGGAAGAAAGAAAAGAAGGAAGGAAGAACTCTAAAAAGACTTAATAAGTGAGAAAGACCCTCTCGGTCTGCTTTAATGTATCACAAATTGATTCTGCACTGATGATGCAAGGAACCATGCGATACAATTAGTTGATTACGTCCATATCAGGCGACCAGATCACCGCAGCGCAGAAATGACTCCACCTTTTTCAGCTCCATCAAAGGGCTGGGCCAGAAGACTTCAAAAAGACGAAGGACGAGGAAGCAGGCGGCACAGTTTAAGTACATTCATTCACTCGTGAAGCCGTACAACAACCTGTTTCGACAGCCTGCGCCAGTTTATTTCAAGTAAGTAACTTCCGAGAGTGCAGTCATAAATACCATACTGACGTGTTGTGTGACGGAGCATCTGGTTGCAACTTCAGGTGTGTTTTTTTTCTGGAGAGCGTGGTGACAGTATGCGGAAGGTGGTGTGATTTCTAGGCTTACTGAGACATCATTCATCTCAGAAAATGGATTTTGTTACGGCTTTTCAATGATTAGAACCACTCAGACGTAAATATAAAACTTCAGTGGCCGTTGGCTGTGAATTAAAAGCACAGTAGTTGATTGTATGCACCTAAGTTAAGAAGTTAAGCGCGCGTCACCGCTGGCCCGCGCGAGCCCGGTGCTGAGCCAAAATTTGCATCCCTTCAAAATGCGTTCTTGTCGGTTCCATTTCCATCTCAGTCAGACTTTTCCAGATTATTTTGTAGGCCTGCCAATGATTGTTGTAGCTCCTATCTCACTGCGCTCCTCATCATTTGCACCTGCGCTGTGAACAAAAGGCGCAGTCAACTTGCGGTAATTTGACTGTCAATCCTAGTTTAATGTGCTGTAACGTTAGTTTTCCCGCAGCGATAGTGAGTGTGGTTGAATGTTTACATAAAAAGCAAATGCAGTTTACGTTTCAGATGCAGTTTTTGGAGGCACAGCCAAATAAACAAAAAATACAATAATAGTACTAACTCATTAGTGACTACCACAGAAACACTGTCGTCCTGTATGAATGTGCATGGATGTTAGTCATCCTGGCTTTCTGGTATAGTTTCGCCCTCATGGCTGATAATTGATCACTATCTCACAGCTGAAACATAGATAAAACTAACTGGTATGATGTAACTGTGCCTGATGACGTATCTTATAGAAAACTATAGGTCCAGGACTTTTCATCCATGTAAGCTGCACTTTCACATCTGCCCTCTTAGTTTTCATGTTGTTGCAGAACAAATGATAATCCCCTATAAGTTAAACTATGGATCACTGAGGCTATGTAGATATGTAAACATTGTTGGTAACTGGGAAACCACTGAGAGGAAGGGCGTCAAGGTCACCCGACCAGTTGTTTCCGTGGTGGTACCGTGGTGGTAATGCAAACATTAGAGCAGCAGTGTGAATGTTGCATGCTCTAGCATTGCATGTTATCACTTCATCAGCTCTCAATGTCAATGATTTCTGTGAAGGATGACGAACATTTTAGGCAAGAGAAACAAAATATTAGCAGTGTATGTATACACTTCAACCCTGACACAAACTTGGCTTACACGTTGATTTTAAAGCTCTTGCTCATTTAGCTCATTTAAATTGTGTATGTATTGTAGACACACACATATATGTAACCCTTTGCTCAGCATGTAAGGTCTTTGTAAGCAGCACGGCCTGTTATACCCCCATACTTGCCATTTGTCAAGTTGACCACAGTGACAGCTAGACTCCTTTCCTGTTAGTCACTGAGAAGCTCTGTAGTTATGTGGGCTAAATTGCTTTGAGCCTCAGGAAACTGTTAGTCATACACTTTTCCAGGCCACATGTTGCCTTTGAGTCAGTTTGGTGTGTTAGAAATTTTAGTCAAGAACCTGCTCCGGCCACATTGATTTTAAAATGATGCAATCAGGGTTTGGATTTGGATTGGGGTTCGACCAAAGGTCACAGGTCAGGGCAGAGTCTGTGGAGATGCACTAAATGTTACACTTCTTTATCGCTTGATAGTTGAATATGAGTGCAAGACTTTCCAAATAAAGTATTATCAGAGTCAGTGTTAAATGTACGCTACACATTAGTTTGTCTTAGGGCATAATAATGTACTTAGTTTATTATTGACTTGAAGCACAAGCTGCCACTGCATCGGTTTGATCCTCACTGACTCCAGGTCTTCATCAAGATTTGCCAGAATGCTTGAATGTTGTCATATTTGCCCATGTGAGATTTATAGACCTTGTTTCAGTAGCCATTTCAGTGTTCCCTTGCTGACTTCTGCTTTGCACTTCCTCATGGGGAAAGCCCCGCTGCCATCTCTGATGTCTTAACTCAAGTGAAATTCAGGTGTAATTAAAGTGAGCTTTATCTCACGTATGATATTTTGGCCTGTGTCATGCATGGTGCTCCGTATCACCAAGTACTGAGGGAAAGTCAACGAGGGCATTTTAAATGACGAATGAAATGAGGCCATATTGTGTAATGGGGATCAGTGGCTTTTTGATGATAGCCTTAGGCAAACTCAGAAACCGTTGAGCTCTGCCTTGGATCTCAATGTTATCAGTTTACTTAACTCACATGAGCCCATATTAGGTTTGTGTACAAGGTGAATAAATAATTGCAAATCCAGGCAAGTTCAGATCAGTTCAGTTCTGACTATACTGGTTCCAAAAATTGTCTACTGCCAACTGATCTGTCATGATCATCTAGATGGCACTCCAGTAGAGCACAAGCCTCTGCCAAAACTATGTAGTTGTCAAGATGCTCCTCCACCACTGTAACAACTCGGAAAAACTGACAGGGTAGTTATGTCTACACAAGAAATTAATTTTCCATTGGCCTCATGTTATTTGTTTAGGCCTGTAATGGATCATTTGTCTGTCCACATGTCTGCTGATAGGCACACAAAGTAAAGTTTGGTGTTAAGTGCATTTGGAAGTTATATCTTATATCTAAGAATACATGCACGCTGCCACGCCCACGTTTTGGCCGATCTGTGTCAAAGGTGACTCAGTTCCTCCGTGCCTCATTTCCAGCTTCCAGAGAGTTTCATGCAAATCCATTCACAATTTTGTGAATATTCCTGATAACTGACAAACAAATATAATGAATGATGTTGAAAAAAACAAAACAAACAAAAAAAAACTGTCCCCTTCCATTAATAGAGTTAAAAATCCATCCTACTTTTAATAAAACGAAGCTGCTTATAGCTGCAAAAGGCAAAGAGTAGCAAGGGGTGACTATCTGAAGAGACTGGTTTTATTTAACTGCTTAGAATTGGACACACTTTCCTCTCAAATTGATTGAAATTTGATACTAGGACTGACTGTGTGAACATTAACTATTAGCCTTGAGGCTGTACGAAACAAGTTTACAAAAGTAACGTCTGTGAACCTTGAATCCAGACAGGCTTGTACTTTCTGTACAGTGGTTTGTCAAATCATGTCTTGAAAAGGAAAATGACATTAAATACAAGGATTTGACTCTGCTTTAATGGCCTAGGACAATACAGATGATGTGTCATATTGATGTACAGCGTGGAACTACTCCATGGTCCATACATTGGAGGATCACGTTGATCACTCATAAAATGCATAACCAATTGAATTGTCACTGTAAATGTGTGACTAAAATCTGCTGAGTGTCAAATGATACTCATAATCGTAGAAAAAAAAATCTATGAAATAGGGCTGGGTATTGCCAACAACTTCCCAATACAATACATATCATGATACAGAGGCCACGATACGATATGCATCACAATTTACATTAATATTGAATATTGACCCTGCCCCACATAGAATTTAGTACAGCTGCTATTTATCATAAACTTTATAGTGATTAAACAGAACAAGAACAATTAAGGCCTCCATGTTTGCATGTTGCTTCAAGTTGAGACCCGCTGCAGTTGGAGACAATGTGTTAGAGAGACTCTCCAAATAAGGTATTAATGTTAAATGTGCGCTGTTAATATTAGTTTGTCTTAGGGCACAATAACGTATCTGAAAGCTGAAACAACAATGCCAATGCCACTTTCTTGAATAATTTACAGCATTGTTCATGCAGTTGCATTGTAGACTGTGAGACTTAGACTTGTGCATGATCACTCACTTTCATTTACTGCATTTGATACAGCCACGTGGTCTAGTGTTATGCTTATTTTGTGCCAGCCCTGTTGTGTCCTTAAGTGCCTCATGAAGGAATGAGATTCTTTCTGGACCAGCATGCCAAGAGTTACAACAAGCTTGGGTGTGTATTTAAATCATCAGTGGCCTATTTTGTTTTTGCTGAATGTAGGAATGTAATTACTACTCAACTTTTTTTATTTTGATTTTCTGATTACTGTTCAGTAACCATAAGGATATATTTTTGCAGAGATATTTTTCGTGCCTTTTTAGTGCTGGACAAGTTATAACCTGTTTTGTGATAATTATACATGAGAGGTGAAATTCTAAGAAGCAGCATTGTGGAGTTGCATGATAAATTTAAGACTTTGCTCTCTTAGTATAAGATGTCCATATCGATGCTTTCAATCGATCTTTCAATCGTTGTACAATTTCTGAGACTTACCTCATAGAAACTATGGAATGGAAGGTCTCGTCATACCAGCAAGTAGACATTCCTAACAGACGCTGAAAGTGTCATTCCATTCATGGTAACATCTTGCATAATCCCAACCAGTTTACCAAGTCTGTTTTACACTTGTCCAATATGCCAAGTCCACAGATTGTTTGATTGTTTACCCCTATCAGTTTGGTCAAGGATTTCTTAAATTTTTATCTATTTAACATGGCCTCCCAGAGGAGACTGCCCTGATTATAGTTCAGGATGCAGAGTCCTGAAATAGTGATGAAAGATAAATCAACATCTTGTTCACAAAAAGGGGGTTACTGGATCATTTTTGTTGTTGCACACAAACAGAAGACATGCATTTCTGTACTTTAAAGCTTTGCGCTTACATAAATTATCACTCCATTGATCACATATTGTTACCAAAGCCAGGCATTATTCCCACTGGGACTAATACAGTTAATTGATGGGTAATTGTGAAAACATGTAAGAGCAACCCTGTAGGTGTTTGGAGATGGTGTAAATATCTGACACTAATAATGTTAGTGTCAACTTGACATTGACACTCAACTTGACATTTTGACCCTGTTTGCACCTTGATAACATCATAATTCTATCAAGTGTTTGAGGGGGGGTGGGACGGGTTAAGTGCTTTCAAATGAATGGCTCATTGAAGGGTGGTTCCTTTCCTCTTCACGCCTCATTGTG